>CM031860.1:44178852-44193646 GCA_018697195.1 Certhia americana | reverse complement strand
ATATATATATATATATATATATATATATATATATATATATATATATAAACAAATCAGTTTCTTCCTGCCAGAGTATTTCTAATGGAAATGGGGGCAGGACTGAAAATGTGCAAACAGGACTGCATTATAACCAGCCTAGGTTTGCAAAGCATTATCTCAGAATTATGCAAATAATACTAATACATTCAGATAAGGACAGCCTTATGAAGGATATTTCCTGTATTAATCACTATGTACAGCAAACACTGACCTGCAAAAATCATGACCTTAATAATCATTATTCCAGGAGTGGTGTGTAACCCAGACTTCCTCAGGAGAGTCATTGCCTAAAGTTATATTAGAGCCTAGACTGAGATAATACATCTCTCTATATTATCTGTATGATATATATCTCTATCATATGGATAATGTATAATATATAATAGAGATATTTTCAACTAGAATTATGATAGGTAAAAAGATTATTCAATCTCTTCACAGGGAATATATAGGCAGTACACTGTGCAAGAGATTTTTTTCCTAAGGATTCATTTGACCTTTATTGAGCCTCCTAAAGTAAACACCTAAATTATTCCGTAGCATCGCTCCAGAGTGTTAAGTCAACAAAAAGGCTTTGTTTCTCCAAATATTTGCTTCTGGTGTGATAGAACAATACAAATAGTAGCCATAATTAGGAATTCCACCTGATGTTTATTAAATGTAACCTTGTCTCAGCTATTGAGGTCCTCTGATAAACGTAAGGTCTTGCTGAATATTTTCACATTCCTTGAGTTCAAAACATTTTGATTGAAAAAAATGAAGAGGGATTTTTTTCCAATAGTATTGGTCCCTACACAACTCTATCAACAGAGTGCAACCCAGATCAAAACGGTGCTGCTGTGTAAGGTCAGATCCTTCAATTAATCCTCTACTGCAAGAAACTCTGACAAGAGAATCTTCCTCCCCTTTAAAATACCCTTTTTCAAAACACAGATCCAAGTCAAATAGTATTGAAAGTTCCACTGAGAGAAAAAAACATCACATACTAGCAGTCTCTACACTTAGTGTAGGTTCTTCATGCAGATTCCCTCTCAGCTGTTCCTTCTGCCTTTCTGCCAGAATGGTTGTCAGAAGGATGCAGGAGGAGGAGCAGCCCCTTGGACAGCTCAGAGTAACTGCTTTATCAGATGAGATGTTAGTGGTTTGGCATTTGCCACAGATTCACATTTGTGGTTAAACATAGTGCAGCTTTTTACTCTGCTTTTCATGCAGTTTATAATTGAAGAGCAGCATAAGTGTAGCAGAAGAATAAGCAGTAGTCTGATTAACAGTTTGCTCTTAGGAGACAAATTATACTGATAAATTTTACTGATCATGTGGGACCCATGATAGGGCTGGGAAAAAAAAGAGAAGTGATGAGAACAATAGGAGGGGGAACAAGAGCTGATTAACTGTCAGTGTCATCATTGATAAAGCTGGTGTGAAAACAACATTACATTGTGTTTGAGGGGACCCATGAGAATAGATGAGAAGAAAATGTGGGAGTGATTGAGTGAAATCAGGGGGTTTCTGAAGCACAATATTCTGCTTCAGCAAAGGAGGGAACATAATGATTGCATGCTTATTTCTTCATTAAATCCCTAACTGGTTTAGCTTTGTGAATTTAGAAAGGGTCAGCCAAAGCTTTGACTCTTTTAGAGGATGTCTAACTGATCTACTTTCTAGTCACAAAGTCCACAGCTGCTTCTGGAGTTAGACAATGCATAAATAAGGCTTGGTATCTAGATCAGTTCAGCTGAGCATTTCAGGGCAAGGAGCTCTGTACCTTAAAATAGGAACACAGATCTATTTTAACAGCTGCAAGGGTTACCAGATCCAATTAAGTCACACCAAGAGCTTGTGGTTTAATTATCTGTGGAAACATTGGCATGTGATCCTTGCCTGTCACACAGACAGCTGCTTACAAGTCTTCTCAAGTAAGAGACAGTAGTACTTTCAGGTTGATTTAGGATGGTGGATATGGTGGGAAGAAGGATTACTTCTGCTCCTTTGTGCATTGCTGAGTTATCCCTTCCCTGTTTTACAGATAAGTAAAGCTTATATTGATGGTTGTTTCTGTCTTCTGAGGGCTGTAATATTTCCAGTGGATTATTAACTGAAAACCCATGTATAGTAAATCATTCTGTGGAGAACTGCCCTACTGACATCTGGGATTTTGTGTCATTCAGTCCTCACTTTGTCCCAACCTCTTTTTCTGTTTTCTGACTTTTCTAGGTTTATATCAGTCTGTCTGGTCAAATGTCTATAACTGGAAACATTCCAAATAATGATGCGGAAGGATTTCTTTGTTTGCTAGTTTGTTTTATGGTCAATATATGTTCTTTTCAAGAGTTAGCAGATCTCCATGTGTTTAACAGTGATGTTGACATTGTATTTGGTGCTTCAGTGCTGGCTGACCTACTGAGAGCCTCTAAGCCATCACAGCAACACAGAAGGATCCTAAATAACTCCAAAGTCTTACAGTAAATGTGAAATGCAGAACATGGCTTATTTTTACCCTGGGGAGCCTCTGTCAGATAAATAAGTTACTTCACTAGAATTTAGCTAGTAAACTTTAATTTTCTGGAAGCATAAGCAACATCAGGCAAGATTTAATTTCAGATCACTTCTGAGTCATGGAGGAAAGAAGGTCTTTTTGTTTGGAGGTCTCTCTTTTATCCATTACCCTGCAAACTTAGTCAATTTTCATTGCAATTCTCACAGGACTTGAAATACATGTACTTTGCTTTCCTCTGTGTTTGTATCACCTTCACATCAGAATAAGCTTCTAAGCCAAGAGCTGCCACTTTTAATTAGCATGTCTGGAGCTCTGATTGCACTTTTACTGTCATTTAATAGGCAAAAAAATGAAGCTATTTCAGGCATCTTCAGAACTGTGATGGTTCTCAGCTAATGTAAGACTGGAGTTTGTTTTCAATGCAAGTCTTAAGGAATCAAGAAAAATCTCCACTTTTATTCCAGAAATACATGATCAAAAAATGTTACATGATTCTTTTCTTCAGTACATTAAAGCATAGAGAATGAGAAATATGTAAACTTACAATATTGTACTAAAATTTAAAATTGCTCAGAAGTCCTGGAAGTCAAAACTCTGGACCTGGAGTACTGGATGAAACCTGTATTTTGTGATTAATCTTTATAGTCTATCTAGATTATTACAATATGTTAGCTGTGCTGCAAACTTACTATGCTCCTTTATGCTTACTGTTTGTCCTGTACTACAGCACCTCAAGAAAAATCGCTACACCTTTGTACAGACCAGTGCATAGTGTGATTATATTTTACCACTTCAGTCCTGTGTATAGCCTGATGTGTTATCTTTATTATCAGTGACAAGATAGCATCTTCATATTGCCACTGTACCAAAATGTCTTTTTTGGGAAAGGGGAGAGGCAGTTTGCTGTTTAAAATAAAATAAATTAAATCTTGAAGAAGTGAGGAAGTGATAATACTAGTAATTAGAATATGGTTTTGCTAAAACTGTGCCCTGAAGAATGCTTAGGTGTAAACTTCTGCTTCTGCCAGAGTAGCACATTGGAAAGTCTCAGCAAGAAGCATATTCAGACATAATGAAGAGACATACGTACATCAGATCTGCTTATATTTAGGCTCCTGGATGAAAGTAAGCAATATAAGGAAGAGCTTTACCTCAGAATCAGGATCCCTTTTGAAGTGCTATTTTTAAATATATTGACTTTAGGAGATAACAGGCAGCACAATAAATTAGAAAATGCAACTCTCTAGGGAGGGAATAAGTAGTTGGGAAGAAAAGTGATGCATTGGTCATGCTGTTGTTAGAACAGCAGCTGCTATCCAGTGTCTAATTATGTTACTTAATTTTGAAAGGGGTGGGGGGGAACTTTCCTTCTGTACAAATAAGCAAGGTTTGTCCTTAAATATGTTTCTGTCTATGACGTGATTGACTGAGGCTCATAGGTGTTCATCCAGACCAAACAGACTATGGGACAAGGTAATTGGCTATCTGAACAGCCTCCAGCAATCTGCACCCTTGCATGATTGCATGGCCAGAAGTGATGTTAACATATTCAACAACGCTTGCTGAATTTCTGTTCCTTAGGCTTCTTGTTTAATAGATTGCAAACCTAATTTTTAAAGATAACAAAACACTCAATGTTTTTGCTGTTAGATTGCTATGTATGACATTTCTAGTGCTGTAGAAATTTGCTGTTATTTGCTGTATAAAATGCTACTAACAGTAGTAAAAGTTCCTTATCTAGTACAAGGGGGAGGGAGATAAATAAGATCATATGGGTCCTCAAAATTTATGTCCCACACATTTGGAGATATGCTATGAAAACTTCAGCTACTGCATGATTCAAAATTTGTAGCATGGGAAACCGAGTGACTTGTGTCTGCGTATGTGCTTTGGTTATAAAGCTTGAGCTGAATGCTCTGTTTAATCTTTTCAACCAATAAGTAAGTGCATTCAGTAAGTCTTCTTGCTGACATTTTATCTGGCACGTGGCTGAGCTCACACATTGCTGTGTTAGTAGTATGAAAAAGATGTACAGAAAGATGTAAGTGATTGTCTGAGCCTGCTCAGCATGTTTGCCCACAGTGGCAATGAGTCAATATGTATTCTCTATATATGGGATTTATTCTTACAATTATGTTCATATTTATTAATCTTTTAATTTATAAAATAGATTATTGCTTTAAAGCAACTCTATAGAAATATTATCTTGTCTTACTGACACTGAATTGTTTGAAAATTTTTTAATGGTGTTTTTCTCAGGAAGACTTTGTTCCAGCAAATATTTACATTTACAGAGGAAATTGTACAGTTTCCTCTATGATGATATTGTATTACAATACACAGGCAGTATATACTAATAAAATAATGCTACAGTGCTGAAATACCAGGATTCAGAATGTATGTTACAGCTTTATCACTCAGTATAGTCCTTTCATTAGAGGGCATTTACAGAAACTTTGTTCTCTCTCTTGTCACTAGTGCACAATACCTAGAGGTCATTCACCAAGGAGGGTTTGAATGTCACTTGTCTGTCTGCAAGTCACCATGTTTGGGCTCTTCCACGGCACTGAGTGAACAAGCTGTAGTGCTACCAAGCCATCCTGGCCTATTAGCTGACTACCAAAGTGGCAATAAATGTCTTCTCAAGTAGAGATGGCTTAGGTCATCTGGAATTAAAGAAAGCTTTAAATTTTATTTATAAATAAATATCAACTATGTGTGATAGCCATCTCCATCTGCAAGTACCTTTTTGCATATTGAGTGTTTTCCTTCCTCAAGAGTAAAGCTTTTGTACAACTTTTTTTTTTTTTTTTAAATACATCTTCTTTTTTAGGGTTTGGTTACCATATGATCCTAAGCGTGAACTATCAGTTCCTAATATAGCTCAAATTATATGTTGCTCATACATCCCTGGACAAAGTCTGTTACTGGTATCAGGTAACTGTGCTGGAGGGGGCAAATATTAATAATTGCTTGTTTGCAAAGAGATGATTACTCCTGGTGGTGTGATGAAGCTGTTATTATTGTAAGAAAGAAACTACTTGAAATCAAACATGTTCAAACCTTTTCTGTGAATTTTGATTCTAGAAGATGGGGTAGAATTGCAGGGCATTACACTACTACTTTTTTAATCATGTATCATTGCCATCTTACCATGAAAAACAAGCATCCTATGACTAGCCTATCACCTACAAAGTATGAACAAGCAGGAAGTAACTTTGAGGCTGAGTATTTGGCAAGTAAACCAAGAATAAAAATGAGCATAATTATGCTAATCAGAAAGCCAATCTCAATTTCTAAAGCAGTGAAGGCATCAAGCCAAATGCCTAGAGTAATATTTGCATTTACCAAGCAAGCACATGACACCAGAAAAATGTATTAATACAGGAGTGGTTACAGAAGCAAATTGTTCTCAGAGGTAGCAACATTAATTCCTTTCAACAATTTGGTCAGGGAACATAGAAAGAAAACAAACCCCTTAGGCCTGTAGTGAAGTTTCACAATCTTTATTAACATGTATTACTATAATAATTTATTTAAGTTTTCTATATATTAAAAATAAGACTTCAGAAAGTAAAATGTAGTTGAATGCAACTTAAGGTTTTATATATGGGAAAGATGTTAGTTTTCTCAACGAGTGTTATGTTCTCAGTATTTCTTTTCATTTCTTGATACTGGAACACTCTGGATACAAGAATATTGAAGCAGGATAAGAAAGAGTGCAGATTTTTTATTCACTGACTTTCGCTTTCGATTGTCTAAATCCAGAGAGAAGGAGAGGAAGCTCCTTCCCCAAATTACAGGCAGACTAACACTACATTTTGAGTTAGCTGGCAGAAAGGTGGGGAATTTTCCGTCAGGCGGGACCCGCGGCCGCAGCTCCAGCTCGGCTCAGAGCAGCGGTACCTCGGCAGTTATTCCTGCTGTGACCGCCAGGAGGCGGCCTGTGCCCACTACATCACTGCAGCAAGCCTCAACTGCGCTTTGGAAGCACTTGGGGGTGGAGAGGGGTAATTATTCTGCTTCATTTTAATTAAAACTTAGTGGAGATTTAAAATTATGTTTAAAAAGAGTACTGCAGTGCAATGTCCAAGTTGTTTGAGGCAATTTTAAGACCTACTGCTACTGTACATATTTCTCAGTACAGCCTTTCATTTAGTTCTTGTATGGTTTCAGTAGGATATGCTTATCTCTTCTACCAAGAGTAAATAATCTGCTTTAATAAGATGCTACATCTTTTAAGTCTGCTTTATTGCAGATTTTTTTTATTTATTCATGAAAAACAAGATAGGGCATTTAGTGTTACCCTCTTAGAGCAGCCTTCTAATAGAAATGTGCCGCTACTAACTTTCCAAATTTTAGATGCTATTTCCTTCATCAATAGGACATCAGATAAATCTTTCGCATGTGAGATCATTTTTGCTGTCTGTAAACCAGTATTTCAGCTTTAGTGGTGTAAACTGTGGAGTGTAGCTGTATATTATAAAAGCATACTGTGCCAGTTTTTTTAAACCAACCGCCTTTCTCCTTTGATATTGCCATCCTGCCTCTCAGCCATGCATTTACAAGCCTGAGCATTCAATGGGAACAGCTGCAGGTTCAGCACTTTTGAGAAACAGCTTACTTAGAAGTCTAAAGTTGGATTTAGAAGCTTAACATTTTTGGGAAACTTGTTATGTTTTCATAACAAGTTATGAAAATCCTCATAACTTACTGTTGTTAAGGCAAATATCTATCCAGTATATTTATGCTGCAACCAGTTTAGATTTTTTTACTTCTACTCTGGATAACTAATCCTGGTTAAGGAAAGCTTTCCTTAACTTAGGGTGAGAGAACTGTCAGAATCCCTCTCAAACCCTTTCCTGTAACAGACATCACAGTGTTATTCAAATCAAGTTGTAGGCCCGGTAATTCTGCCTAGATATCCAGAAAATTACCTAGGAAGAGAATAAAGTTTAATCACAACCAAACTGAAGGACATATATAAAAATAATGCACCCAACTCACTTTCCTAAAGGAGTTGGGTCAAAATAAACTGTGCATATTACTCTTGAATTCCATGAAACCATAACATCAAATGTTCCTTTTCTATCAAAACATAATTTGAATCATTTGCACAAGAGGTGAGTTCAAGATCATGTACTCATTAGTCAGACTAATTTTATTTTTCACTTTGGCTTGTATTTTTGGTCTTTACATGTAAGAGAAGGGCAGCAGTCCAAAATATACTTGAAAAGAACGGGCATTAGTTCTGACTTTGTCCTATCTGTTGAACAAACATAACTTAATTTATCCTTGAACCTAGAAACTGAATGCAGTCTAGAACAAAACAGAAAAAGTATGTTTTAGTCGTTCTGCTGCCACAGGATCCAAGATCTGCCTGACGACCAGAGTTCAGGAGTCTATGCCAAACAGTGGAAATTATAAAAGACTTTTAGTTATGAACAAGAAACTTACAATAAACAATGGAGAAAAAATTTCCAAGAGGAAATGTAAAATAATCCAGCACATCCTTGGGGGCAGCTGGTAGACAACAGAAGTGGAGAACAAATACTAAAATTCAAGCCAGGAATACAATACCCACCACATCCTTCCTTTTCTTCTCCTGCTTCCCCCTCCCCTCTCATCAGATTACAAGAAAAGTGCTTTTTTTAAGACAACATCCTCTTCTGAGGGCTAAATAAGCTTTTGAAATGTGCAATATGCACCACAGTTTCCCAGTCAATCTGTGCTGTAGAATCAAAGATTTTTTCTCTCCTGCCCCCTCCTAGTATTTCAAGCTAGTGATGAAAATGAAAACTAATAAAAACCTTTAAATTTTCAGACTTCTTAAAGTAGTGGAGCTAAGACAAGTATGCACTCTAAGCTCTGAGAATCCAGAGCTAACTTTAACTTTATCAGTAATATCCTATAATCCTTAGTCATTTTATTTCTGTAGGCAACACAAATAGCAATTGTTATGTCCCAGCTGGCAGCAAATGGAGAATGATCATGCACTAAAAGCATACTGAAAATGGGGAAACTGGGTAGAAGAGTTTAAATGTAATATCTGTACATACAACAAAAAATTGAGTGGTTGTGACAGTCACTTTCTCTTAGCATTTCACAAATGTTCTCTACAGCTGTATCACAATACTGCAGAAGCCAGCAATGAAAAATTTAGGTTCCTTGCCAGAACATACAACATCTCATGTATTACAGAATGTACATCTCAGATTCACAGAGTGGCTGAGGTTGGAGAAAACATCTGGAGGTCATTTGATCAAACTTCCCTGCTCAAGACCCACCTGTCCAAAACCATGTCCAGATGGCTTTTACTTATTTCCAACAATGAAGACTCCAAAACCTCCTTTAGCAACCAGTGCTCAGTCACTGTCACAGTAAAAAAGTATTTCCTAATGTTCACCTGGAACGTCCTCCGTTTCAATTTGTGCCTCTTGTACTTTCAGTGAGCACCACTGAAAAGAGCCTGGCTCCATCCCCTTTGCATCCTCCCTAAAAAGTATTTATATACTTCGGTAAAATCCCTCTATACAACATATAGTTGCAGATAACATAAAATTCAAAACTTGACTGAAGATACTGATGAGCACCATTAACACATTCATTGCTCTTCCTATCTGAAAGTTAAATAAAGCAACTTGGTGCTGTGGTGTTATGGCTAAAGCCTAACTCAGCTTACAGACAAATGCCATTTAGTTCATAATTGGTGTGAAAAGCCTGTGCAGCTGCAATCACACTAAGCTCAAGCTGTAACATTCAGTATTCATCTAAAACTTTTCATTTCAGAAAGTGTAGGTCAAGAGAGATGCTTTAGGTACCCCACAAAGTACCCCACTCCGACATTCTAGCATTAATTTGAATTTAGTAATGATTCCACCTCTTTTGAAGAAGATTCAATTAAAATTAGGCACAGTATTTTGAGTTCCAAAAAAAAAGAGTATAAAGTCAGCACATTTACCTGGTTCATTGAATGGATTTTTTAAGTTTTATTTTGTCAATTTCAGCTGGGTTTGGTAACAGCTGGAGGGAAAAAAAAACAAAGGAAAAAAACCATTCATCATTTTTGCCTCAGTTTTATCTAATTTTTAACATATGCCTATATGTCAACCAATGTTTTTCCAATTAAGTATCTAGGGCTTCTCGTGAAATACTTTTGGATTTCGAATTCTTTCTTGGAAATTCACTTTTTGAAAGAATAGGTAGGAAGGATCTTATTGTTATATGGTATTTTGGATTAATTTACACTGTATTGTTTTTATGAAAAACTGTGTTCATTACAGCAGTAACTGCAGGCAGCCGTTTGCTATTCTTTCATTTTCAGCCTCATGAAGTTTTCAGGACTGTAACACTTTGCAAGTTGCATGGTTCTGGCCACTCTGTTCCAAGCAGTCCCAGAATGGATCAGCAGTACCATGATGGATCCTGATAACCATTTTGGTGCATCCTGAAGAAAATCTGCTTAATTTATAGCCAGCCTCAGTCATTCAAGAGGAATATGACATGTTCCATGAATTTGTCACCTCCTTTGGTTGAGTCAGTGGCAATACTTTGTTACGGTGCTTTACAAAGTCAGTGATGTAGTATGGCTGTATCATTCTTCACATAACGAAATCTTGTTTTTTTCCTGTGGTTACTTCTCTCCTGCCCTTGAGCTGCATGTAGTTCAGTGACATTTCCACAAGGCCAGCCCCTTCCTCACTTGCCCCATCCTGTAAACTTGGGGGAAAAGGGATGCTCCCATTGAAGCACTGTTGGAATGTGCCTGGATAGGTTATCCCTTTTAAGAGTTCAGATTCAGGACTTGGCATCCTTGGCAAATTACTCCTCTGTATGGCACCTTCACAGCGACCTCACATTTCTCAGCAGCCTCAGAACACCTGCAACACATGCTCTGCAGCCATATCACTCTCAGGGTTCTTCCTCTACCCTGGCCTGTACTGAGGAGTTAAACAGGGAAATCCCAATCATATAGCTCTCCTTGCAGATGTGCATCACCTGGTCTAGCCCAGCTTCAGACAGAGGCTGATAAAATGTAGGGAAAGCCTCCAGAACACCTCGTCCTGAAGCTCCAGAGCACTCAGACTGCTGTTTCCCTTAGTACTTTGGGAAGTTGATGACAGAAATCTTGTTAGGCAAGAAAGAGGGTTCAGTGTTCTCTGAACTATGTGTTTGCCCAAAAAATTGCAAGAAATCAACCTGGCTGGAGAGGCTTATAATGGAATCTTCAGAGGATTCCAGTCAAAACTCAAGCTTAGTTATAGGAACTGTTTAGACAGAGCAGCAGCTTGGCATCTCAGGCTTCTCTCAAAGACACTATAAGCTATAATAATTATTCAATCAAATATTTTTTTTTAATTTCTTTAATTCTGTTCTTTAATTCTGGCAGAAGGAACACAGTTCATTTGCCTGAGTAAAATTCAGTTATTCAGTTACTTTTTATTTTTTTTTAATTTTTTTATTTTATTTTATTTTGCAGCTGAGGTTAGATTTGTACTCAGCCAGAGAGGTTCAGAGGCCAGAGGAGACAGGTTAAATGACCATTACCAAAACAGATGGTTAGAAAAGTAGCCAAACAACCTATTTTTTTTTCTGATTTTTTTTTTTATTCTTCGGTTCCTGTTATGTTTCATCTTAACAGTTTTTCTGTAAGGGTATCATAACAATTATTTTCACTACTAATACATAACAATTATTCACTACTAATCAGTAGTGAGTATCAGAAGGATGTGCATTAACATTCTTGCAAGTGATGTGTATCATTTCTCTTGTTCACATGCATTCTGGTAATGTACTAATGAACTTTGAAAGGTTTGAAAATATCTGTACAATTCATTATTTCTATGAAAATTTATCATAGAATCACAGCACATTTTGGGTCAATATGCTGACTTTATACTCTTTTTTGGAACTTAAAATACTGTGCCTGATTTTAATTGAATCTTCTTCAAAAGAGGTGGAATCATTACTAAATTCAAATTAATGCTAGAATGTTGGAGTGAGGTACTTTGCGGGGTACCTAAAGCATCTCTCTCGACCTACCCTTTCTGGAGTGAAAAGTTTTAGATGAATACTGAATATTATGACTTGAGTTTAGTGTGGCTGCAGCTGCACAGGCTTTTCACACCAATTATGAACTACATGACCATCTAGTGATAATCTCTAAACCAAATTAGAGTGCTCCCGAGCTCATCCTTCATTTATCTTGACTACAAAAGGAATCTCAGTCGCCTTAGTCCAACTGGACTAAGTGGAAAGCGACACTCCTGACAACAGCGCTCTCTTCTTCCGTCAGCCATGCTGGAGGAGGCGGCTGAGTCCACGCACTTTTCCCTCTGTTATTTGGGAACGCTCCTCCTCCGCTCGGCGCCAGGGCCTGTCCGGGGCTCGCCTCTGGGCTCCCCCGGGCCGGCAGCCGCAGCCCCACTGATACCTGACAACATTCACTGCCCCGGGAGAAAATCATTAAAGCCCCGCTGTAAGCGAGGGCCCCGACCCGGCCGCGGCGGGCAGGAGGGAGGCGGGGCGGCTCTGTCCGGCCGTGGCCTCGGCCCCGACCCTGACCCCGGCCCGGGCAGGCGGGCGGGGCGGAGGTGGGGCGGCCCGGGCAGGCGGGAGGAGCGGGCGTGCTCCGGAAGAGGGAAGGAGCGGAGCGGTGGCTCGGTCGGCAGCGGCATGGCAGCGAGGGGCTCGGCGGGGGATTCCGCGCTGCACAGCGCGGCCGAGCAGTGGCTGCTCTGGGATAAGGTGAGGGGCGGCGGCTCCGGCCGGGCTGGGGCTGCTCTGGGATCAGGTGAGGGGCCGCTCTGGGATACGGTGAGGGGCCGCTCTGGGATACGGTGAGGGGCCGCTCTGGGATCCGGTGAGGGGCCGCTCTGGGATCCGGTGAGGGGCCGCTCTGGGATCAGGTGAGGGGCTGCTCTGGGATCCGGTGAGGGGCTGCTCTGGGATCCGGTGAGGGGCTGCTCTGGGATACGGTGAGGGGCTGCTCTGGGATAAGGTGAGGGGCTGCTCTGGGATCCGGTGAGGGGCTGCTCTGGGATCCGGTGAGGGGCCGCTCTGGGATACGGTGAGGGGCCGCTCTGGGATACGGTGAGGGGCCGCTCTGGGATAAGGTGAGGGGCTGCTCTGGGATCCGGTGAGGGGGCTGCCTGGGATAAGGTGAGGGGCCTGCTCTGGGCCTAAGGTGAGGTCGGCTGCTCTGGTGATAAGGGAGGGGTCTGCTCTGGGATAAGGTTGGCAGGGGCTGCTTGGAATCAGGGAGGGGCTGCTCGGATAAGGTGAGGGGGCATGCTCTGGGATCACGTGAGGGACCGCTCTGGATACGGTGAGGGGCTGCTCTGGATAAGGCGAGGCTAGCGGCTCCGGCCGGGCAAGTTTGGGGGCTTTGTGTGGGGGCGAATTGAGGGCGCAGGTTTGTAGAAGGGTCAGGAGGTGCGGCGTGACGCCCCCCGCTGTTGCATTTTGTGCCACGGTTTGGGGTGCATGGTAAAATAAAACGCCGCGCGTTCAGCTCCTTGGCTCTGCTTTTTCGTCCTGCTTCCAGAGCTCTTGACAAAAGGGGTGCTCTCCCTACACCCCTGCCGCCATCCCCTCCCGCCCCCGCGGCGTGGGACCAAACGCCCGCTGCTGCGGCCCCGACTGCCCCGGCAGCACGCCGCTTCCTTTGGAAACGCCCCCGGCTGGTCTCTCAGTCTGGGTTTCAGATGCACCGAACGGCTTATTTCTGAAGGGCCGTGTTGTTCGAAACGCTTCAGTCGCAGCCAGCGAGGTTGATAAAGATATTAAGTTATTTAAAGACAGATACATTGCTCGTTGGTACCTGGCTCGCAAGTTTAAAACCTTCTGGTACCTTAAGATTTGGTTACTACAAATATTATCCCAAAAAAGGACATTGTGGCTCACTTCAAAAACACTGGAAATGCAGAGGCTGTCAATCTGGTTTGTAGGTGTGTTCCATTCCTGTAAGACTTATCTGGGTTTTGGTTTTGAACAGCACTATATGCAGAGTAAAACTTCTGGGTGTTTCTGGTGTTTCTACCTGGAGAAACACTCCTTCGGCCATAGTGGTCGTTCCTGGAAATGCGTCATGTAGTGGCTGGCTGCTGATGTACCAGAGACGCACGGCCTCTGTTGGCACTTTGCTTTTGAATTTTTTATGTCCCTCTTATTAGAATTTGTCATTGGCTTGGATTGGAACACTTGGCCATTGCCCCCGTTCAGTTCAATGAAGTTCTGGGCTGAGCACTCAAACAGTGCTATCGAGTTTTTGTGCAGCACAATCTGTTTGGTAAGGCATCTTCCCTTATTCAGTGGAAACATATAAAATTCTTATTTAGTATTCTTCCACGTTCTAAAAAGACGTATTAGAAGTACCTCGAGCTGTTGAGATTCTCATTAAAGACCAGTCGACTGTTTAACTGACCAGTACCAGTTCTGGTTTTATTAATTGATTAGAGTAGTGCCAAACTTTCTTATTTTCAGAAAATGCAGCATACATCAAATGACGGTAAGCTTTTTGTGCCTTGTATTTTCCCAAGTTAATTGATTTTGAGAACAATAAGTTGGTTTTAGATTGTCGCCCGACAGCAATAGTTATATTCCTGGCTTTTGTGTAATAATTTGCTTTTCAATGATTATTCTGATTATTTTGTTAAAACCCTCTGGAAATCTAATGCCAAACTATGTTCCCGTATAGCATCTTTACTTTTGAAAGGTAGCCCTCCGGTTAAACTTGCATCTTTGACTCAGTAATCATGAATAGTGTGCAATACCGTGCTGATCTCAAAAATGATTAGGTATGTTAATTTTAAGGGGAGCTGGTGCAGTTCTATTGAGCAACAGGAAGAATCCAGATTAACCCTTGGTGGACAATTTACTCTGAATGAAAAAAAAAAAAGTGCCTTTTTGACATGCAGAGATAGGTTAAGTATTCTTAATGATGATAAGCCCTGGTTTCTTACAAAAAATCATCGTGCAAGAGCTGATTGCAGGCTTATGCATGAGACCGTCCTGCTGACCTCCAACTGGAAGTTTCTATACCTACATGACACTTACTGGCCTTTGGTAACCAGGCCTGTTTCATCACTATGTTCATTACAGTAATAGCATATTTTCATTCTTTCATATCAGTCAGAGATTATGAAGGAGGTAGCTCTGGTTTTAGTTAAAAGTAAAATCTGTTTAGTCAGAAGCTTTTCTCTCCTCTAAAAGCCTCGTGGGGAATCATCTACTGATGTACTCTTGAGACTTCCTGTA
>CM031860.1:44121657-44178632 GCA_018697195.1 Certhia americana | reverse complement strand
TTGTTTTAGTTGTGTTTTTGTGGTTGAGTCAGTGGCCAATACTTTGGTACGGTTGATTTACAAAGTCAGTGATGTAGTATGGCGGTATAGGGTCTTCCATAAGTGAAATCTTGGTTTTTCCTGTGTGACTTCTCTCTGCCCTTGGCTGCATGTAGTTCAGTAGACATTTCCACAAGGCCCAGCACCTTTCCCAACTTGCCCCATCCTGCTAAACTTGGTGGGAAAAGGGATGCGCCCAGTGAAGCATGTTGGAATGTGCCTGGATAGGTTATCCCTTTTAAGATTTCAGATTCAGGATTGGATCCTTGCGCAAATATCTCTGTTGGCACCATTCACAGCGAACCCTCACATTTCTCAGCAGCCTCAGAACACTGCAACAACTGTCTGCACCATTATCACTCTCAGGGTTCTTCCTCTCACCCTGGACCTGTACTGCGGAGGTTAAACAGGGAAGGAACATCCCAATAATTACTCTCCTGCAGTGTGCATCACCTGGTCTAGACCAGCAGATTCAGACAGAGGCTGATAAAAAGTAGGGGGAAGCCGCCAGACAACTCGTCTGAAGCTCCAGAGCCACTCAGACTGCTGTTTCCCTTAGTACGTGGAAGTTGTGACAGAAATCTTGTTAGGCAAGAAAGAGGGGTCAGTGTTCTCTGAACTATGTGTTTGCCCAAAAATATTGCAAGAAATCAACCGGCGGAGAGGCGTATAATGGGAATCTCAGAGGATCCAGTTCAAAAACTCAAGTTAGTTATAGGAACGTTTTAGACAGAGACAGCAGCTTGGCATCTCAGCTTCTCTAAAAGACACTATAAGCTATAATATTATTCAATCAAATATTTTTTTTTTAATTGCTTAATTTGTCTTAATTCTGGGCAAGCAGAAGGAACACAGTCATGTGAATGAGTAAAATTACAGTATTAGGTACTTTTTTTTTTTTTAAAAATTTTTATTTTATTATTGTGCAGCTGAGGTTAGATTTGCTAATCAGGCCAGGAGAGGTTCAGAGGCAGAGGAGACAGGTTAAATGACCAATACCAAAAAAAGATGGTTTAGAAAATTAGCCAAACAACCGATTTTTTTCTGGTTTTTTTTTTTATTCTTCGGTCCTGTTATGTTTCATTTAACAGTTTTTGTTAAGGGTATCATAACAATTATTTTTCACTATAATACATAAAATACACTACTAATCAGTAGTGAGTATCAGAAGGATGTGCTATTATTAACATTCTTGCAAGTGAGTGTATCATTTCGCTGTTCACTGCATTCTGGTAATGTACTAATGAACTTGGAAAGGTTTGAAAATCCTCTGTCGTAAAATTCAGTATTTCTATGAAATGTATCCTAGCACAGACATTTTGGGGCACAATATGCTACTTTATAATCTTTTGGAACTGAAAATACTGTGCTGATTTTAAATTGAATCTTATTCAAAAGAGGGGAATCATTACTAAAAGTAAATTAATGCTAGAATGTGGTGTGAGGTACTTGAAGGGTACCTAAAGCATCTCTCTCGACCTACCCTTATGGAGTGAAAAGTTTTAGATGACTGAAGAATGTTATGACTGAGTTAGTGTGGCTGCCAGATGAAGGCTTTCACACCCAATATGAAACTACATGAACATGCTAGTGATAATCCTAAAACCAAATTAGAGTGTCCGAGCTCATCCTTTATTATCGTGGACTGACAAAAAAAAGGATATCAGTCGCCTGTCCAACTGGCCTAAGTGGAAAAAGCGACACTCCGACAACATGCGATCCATTCTTCCGTCAGCCATGATGGGGAGGCGGCTGACCTGGAGTCCACGCACTTTTCCCTCTGTTATTTGGGAACGTCCTCTCCGCTCGGCGCCAGGGCGTGTCCGGGGGATCGACTCTGGGCTCACGGGCCGGCGCCGCAGCCCACTGATACCTGACAACATATCATGCCCCGTGGAGAAAATATTAAAGCCCCGCTCGGTGTAAGCGAGGGCCCCGCCCGGCCGCGGCGGGCAGGAGGAGGCGGGGCGGCTCTGTCCGGCCGTGTGGCCGCGGCCCCGACCCTGACCCGGCCCGGGCAGGCGGGCGGAGGCGGAGGTGGGGCGGCCCGGGCGGAGGGAGGAGCGGGCGTGATCCGGAAGGAGGGAAGGAGCGGAGCGGTGGCCGGTCGCGCAGCGGCATGCAGCGAGGGGATCGCCGGGGATTCCGGCTGCACAAGCGCGGTCCGAGCAGTGGCCTGCTCGGGAAAGGTGAGGGGCGGCGGCTCGTGCGGGCTGGGGCTGCTCTGGGATAAGGTGAGGGGCTGCATGGGCGAAACGGTGATGGGGCTTGCTCTGGGACACGGTGAGGGGTGCTCTGGGACACGTGAGGGGCTGCATCTGGGATCCGGTGAGGGGCTGCTCTGGGATACGGGGGAGGGGCGATCTGGACACGGTGAGGGGGCGCTCTGGGAGACGGTGAGGGGCTGGCTCTTGCATACGGTGGGGCCCCCGCTTGGGATACGGTGAGGGGCCGCTCTGGGTAGGTGAGGGGCCACGAGCTGGGATAAGGTTTGAGGGCGCGCTCCGTGGGATCGGTGAGGGGCTGCTCTGGTTTTTTTTTTTTTGATAAGTTTGAGGGGCCTGCTCTGGGATAAGGTGAGGGGCTGCTCTGGATCAGGTGAGGGGCTGCTCGGGATAAGGTGTGAGGGGCCTGGCTCTGGATAAGGTGAGGGGCTCACTGCTCGGGATAAGGTGAGGGGCTGCTTGGGATTACGGTGAGGGCTGCTTCGGGATCAGGTGAGGGGCATCTGCTTGGGCTCAGGTGCGGGTCTGCTCTGGATCAGAGTGAGGGCCCGCTCTGGGATAAGGTGAGGGGTGCTCTGGATTAAGGCGGGCTCCGCGGCACGGCCGGGCAGGGGTTGTGGGGGGCGATGAGGGCGCAGGTTGTGAAGGGTCAGGAGGTGCGGAGGACGCCCCGCTGTTGCATTGTGCCGGTTTGGGGTGCGGTAAAAGCGCGCGTTCGCTCCTTTGGCTCTGCTTTCAGAGCTCTCTGACAAAGGGGTGCTCTCCCTCCACCCCTGCCGCCATCCCCTCCCGCCCCGCGGCGGGGCCCACCGCCCGCTGCTGCGGCTCCCTCACCTGCCCCGGCAGCCGCCGCTTTCCTTTGGAAACGCCCCCGGCTGGTGTCTCAGTCTGGCTGGTCTCTCAGTCTGGCTTTCAGCTGCACCGAACGGCTTTTTCTGAAGGGCCTGTGTTGTTCCGAACCGCTTCAGTCGCAGCGCAGTTGATAAAGACTTAAGTTATTAAAGACCAGCATACATTGCCGTGTTACCTGTCTCTCAAGTTTTAAAAACTTCCTGGTACCTTCAGATTTTTGTTTACTAAAATATTAATCCCAAAAGACATGTGGGCTCACTTCAAAAACACTTGGAAATGCAGAGGCTGTCACTCCTGGTTTTTTCAGGTGTTGTTTCCCTTCCTGTAAGACTTATCTTTGGTTTTGGTTTTGACAGCACTATATGCAGAAGTAAAACCTTCTCTGTGTTTCTGTGTTTCTACCTAGAGAAACATCTTGGCCATAGTGGTGTTCTGGAAATGGTCATGTAGCTGGCTGGCTGCTGATGTCCCACTGAGATGCAGGCCTCTGTTGGCACATTTGGTTTGCATTTTTTATGTCCCTCTTCATAGAATTTGTTCATTTGGCTGTATTGGAACACCTTGGCCATTGCCCCCGTTCAGTCACTGAAGTTCTGGGCTGAGCACTCAACAGTGCTCTCCGAGTTTTGTGCAGCACACATTCCTGTTTGGTAAGGCATCTTCCACTTATTTCAGTGGAAACATATAATAATTCTTATTTTAGTATTCTTTCCAAGTTCTAAAAGACGTATTAGAAGTACCTCGAGCTTGTTGAGATTCTTCATTAAAGACCAGTCGACTGTTTAACTGACCAGTTACCCAGTTCTGGTTTTATTAATGATAGAGTAGTGCCAAACTTGTCCTCTTTTCAGAAATGCTAATGCATCACATCAAATGACAGTAAGCTTTTGTGCCTTTTTTTCCCAGTTTAATTGATTTTGAGAAAATAGTTTGGTTTTAGATCTTCTCCCTGACAAGCAATAGTTATATTCCTGTCTTTTGTGTAATAATTTGCTTTTCAACTGATTATTCTGATTATTTTGTTAAACCCTCTGGAAATCTAATGCACTATCCCTTATAGCATCTTTACTTTTGAAAGTTTAGCCCTCTGTTAACACTTGCATCTTTGACTCAGTAATAATTGACTAGTGTGCAATACCTGTTGCTGATTGCTCAAAAATGATGAGGTATTTTAATTTCTCAGGGAGCTGTTGCATGTTTCTATTGAGCAACAGAAGAATCAGATATAACCCTTGTCCATTTACTCTGATATAAAAAAAAAAGTTCCTTTTTGACATGCAGAGATAGGTTAATATTTAATGATGATAAGCCCTGTGTTTCTTACAAAATAATCATCTGCAAGAGCTGATTGCAGTCTTATGCCTGATGACAGTCCTGCTGACCTAACTGGAAGTTTCTACCTACATGACAATTACTGTGCTTGGTACCAGGCTGTTTTCATCACTCTGTTCATTACAGTAATAGCATATTTTTCATTCTTTCTATTATCAGTCATAGAATTATGAATGGAAGGTAGCTTCTGGTTTTAGTAAATATAAAATCTGTTTAGTCAGAAGCTTTTTCTCTCCTCTAAAGCCTCGTGGGGACTCCTCTACTGATGATTACTCTTTGAGCCTTCCTGTAGTGTAGATTAAAGTAAACAACTCAAGTGTTACTAGGTGATGTCCAAGCTAATTGTGCTAGTGGGTATTAACTTGGTGTTAAATCATCTGCCACTGTATTCACAGAAAATAGCACTCCCATACTCACATCTGGTTTAATTTGAGAGCAGAAAAAGCGTAACCTGGGAGAATCAATGAGAAAGGAAAAAGCCAGCACTTCATCCTTCTGATACAATTTGATCCTTCTTTGGTAGAGATGCTGTGAAGAGTTTGTTTAAGCAGAAGAAAAATCCAAAACCAAGATTAGTTTTGTTCTTAGCTGTGTACAGTGGCATAATAACATTCTCAAAAAAAAAAAAAAAAAGCAGATTCTCAGGAAAATATAGCCATTAACAATTAATAACAACAGTTCTGGACAAATCCTTCTGCCATAGTGAACTGACTTGGCCTGGCTTTTAGTACTATTTGGTGTGGGGTGGAGGCAGGCAGTGAGGAACAACTAAATTAATGCAACAAAGTTTCCTTAAGAATTTCAGTCCATATAATTGTCTGTAGACTTGGGCAGCAACCTGGATATGCACATTTAACCAGACTTTAAAAACTGTAGGATCCCTCTAGTTTACAGTAGGTACCAAACCTGGGAAATTCCTCTTAATAACAACAAACAAAAAACGCCTTGGCTGTGAGAGCTGCAGGATGCTCCTGATGTCCTGCATTGGCATTGCAGCTTCTAGTCTGTCAAACACCTGCAGAAATGCATGAACTATCTACCTACAAACATGCTCATTTCAGTATTAAGAGATGACTCGTGTGCACAAAGCTAATGCAGAGGAATTAAAAGGTGACTAGGCAGTGTACAAAACTGGATGCAAATAGTGTCATTTAGGCTTTACCTTTGAGACATAGGCATGATGTTAAAGCAAAAACTTGACATCAGCTTCTAAACAGCCTAAACTCAGTTATGCTGCCTTATATATTCTGTAACATAGAATTATTTTTATTCTTACAGAATGTAATTACTCAGGAATAATAGACAGTTGTTGCAGGTTGCTTACAAGGAAGTGTCATTTACAACATTCTTGGACTGGTAAATTGGTAACTTTTGCACTGGAAATCACTAATTCTGGGGTACCTAATTGTTCATTGCACTCAAGAAGATTTTGCTCAGGAAGGATTTTTTTTTTTTTTTTTTAAATTCTTTGGTATATTATCCATTATGCAGCTTGCTCATTAGTACCAAAGGCTCTTCAGCTTTTTCAGTATGTATTTACATTATGTTGTTTGTCCTGTGGCAGTGAGTGCACAGGTCAGTGGTTAGGACATCCTGACTGATCTCGATGTGCAGAATGTTTATACCTTTGTATGCAAACTTACATGCCTACTACTCTGTGTGTTCTGCAACATTTTCTGAAGCTGCAGAAAATACACGGTATTAATTTTTTTTTTCCTTTTTGCCTAGAATGGTATGCTTTTCCTTGCTGTAAGCATACCTAGGTCATCCAGGAAATAGTAAAGTCTGGGGCTTTTATGAGTTCATTTAATTGCCTAGAAATCAAAGTTTGTGTCCCTTTGGAAATGATAGTCTTTGTACTCCAGAGTAAAGTGTGTGTACTTATGCAGTGAGTAACCTGCTGCCTCTCCAGAAAATCCTGCTGTCAGGAGTCTGCCATCTGTCCTCTTGGCTCATCAGTTCTCAAGAAATCAAATACTGAGCATCACAAGTCTCATGTTATTACATTAAGTTGAGGCATACAGGACTTTGCTAATTTCCTAAGTCTGGAAATAAAGAGAGTAATTAACAATAGAGAATCTGTGGAAGCAATATACCAAGAAAAGCAGTGAAAGTTAGAAACTCTTCGCTGTTCTCAAGTGGTCTGACGTGGCCTTTTTGTTGCCACTCTTGAATAATTTTATTTAGGAATTTGGCTGTAATTTCTAGACTTTCATCTTGGGGTTGTGCTTTTAAAAATAAACAGATTTTTTTTTTTTTGCATATTCCTGCAAATATGTTGGAAATTATCTTCTGCCCAGTCTGCTTAGTTTTGTTACTACCTCTGGTGCTAGCCAGTCTTGGGACAAGGTTATGATTTGATTTGATATAGTACTATAGAAATAACAAATATTTCTTAATTAGCTTAATTTACTTTCTTAAATGTTCAGTGTAGTTCTTGTGATGAATAAAAATTCTCTGAACTGTTCAAATGCTGCTTTTTTTGTTTGTTTTGTTTTTAAAAATAGAAAACATTAAAATAGGCATCTTGGAAATCTTTTAATGTCCCAGATAGTGATACACACACACATACACACCCCCATTGTTGTCCACGTAGCATGGTCACTTATGGAGAGAAATCTAAAGTAATACTTGAAGTTGTACTGATTTAAAATTAAGAAGACAGCAGGAGTTCTGGTGTTGTTGAAGTTGTGTGCCATGTTTTGATACTGAGATCCAGAGATTGGGACAGAAAGTCAGTTCTGTTAAAACAAACAAAACCTCACTTAGAATATCTGAATTTTGTATCAACAGAATCCAAAAACTTACGCAATCGTGAAACAATTGCTTGCGGAAGGAAATGCCGGAGAACTGCAGAAATACTTTGGCTCGCGGATGGAGTTTGGCACGGCAGGGCTCAGAGCTGCCATGGGAGCAGGGATTTCCCACATGAATGACTTGACTATTATCCAGACAACCCAGGTATTGTGTTCAGCACTTTATCTCTCTTAACTGGTTGTGTATATGAATGGAAGAGCCTCATTTATGGCAAGCAAATGAATATTTTATGGAAGTACAAGTTGTCTCCAGTTTTCAGAAGTAATTTAAATTGTAATTATTAGCTGAGTGCTGATCTCTGAAAACAAGCAGAGAGAAGCTATTAAGCCATTAAGAGAAGTTACTTTCCATATTGCAATTTAATTTATAAACAGCTGCAGTTAAGCTCAAGTGTAGCAGTTAGTGCTGTTGTAGCAACTATAAAAGAACCCCAAAGGCAACCAACATTCGTGTGTGCTGGACATGGATTTATGTAAAGGCAGTGAAGGTATGTATATGTATGTGGATCCTTAAGTAGATCTACTTGGGAAAACCCACAATGTTGAATAACTGCAGCCTGGAGTGGTGGTGTATCATGTGCTAAAGAGATGTCATTATTAAGGGTGAGATTTGGTTAAAAACCTGAAATTCTGGTCAGCTGTTCTCTTCTTCACGTGAGACCTAAGACAGCTGAATCATTTATCAAAACCTGCAATTCAGACTAATTGTGTTACATGTTTCTTTTTGGAGTTGATTCTGATATTTTAAAAAGCACTTAAATGCTGTCAAGGTATGCAATATTGACTTGAAGGTATCTGATATTTCTTGGTGTTTATCGGTCCTGGACAAGCTGAATCCCAGAGCAGTTTAGTGCAATGCTTTGTGTGCTCAGCTTCCTAAAAAATCAGCATCTTAGCAATTATCTTAATGTGATGATAAATTAAACAACAAGATTGGGTTAATGAGGTGGATTTGTTGTTGTCTTTAGGGATTTTGCAGATACCTTGAGAAGAATTTCAGTGACCTGAAAAAGAGAGGAGTTGTGATTGGGTTTGATGCTCGTGCTCATCTTTCCAGCGGAGGTAGTAGCAAAAGGTACTTTTTAGGTTTTGTATTTAGTATTTTGTAGATAGCTTGTGAGATCCATGATGGATTTATGTCTATTTGAACTGTATTATCTTTCTGTGAAGTGAATTACTGTATGGAATCTACAGTAGTCTTATGTACAGCTGATGACAAAACAGAGTTGTGCTTTGTCTATTTGGAATAGTGAAGGGAACACATTTGAATTGGGTCTGTATAATAATTGAGATATATTGATAAGTGGTGGTGTTTGTTGTTGGGATTTTGTAATTGCATTAGGGTAGGAGGGAAAGCTGTGAATTCTAGGAAATAATTGGTAAGAAAATGAAAATATTCCCTAAGTATCTTTTCTTCCTGTTTAGGTTTGCAAGACTTGCTGCCAATACCTTCATCAGTCAGGGAGTTCCAGTTTATCTGTTCTCTGATATAATACCAACTCCCTTTGTGGTAGGTTTTTCTATTCTATTTTTTTTAATGTACTTTATTTGCTTTAAGTGCACACAAATTCTGTCAGATACCTTGCATTACTTAAATTAAGGATAATTACACAAACCAGTTCTTACTTTTTAAGGTCTTCCTGCAGAGAGTCTTATACTTATTTAGCTATGTATAGTTTACATCCATAGCAAAAGAAAGGAGAATGTGGCTTGTCAGCAGATTGCCATGGAATCTGAAGTCTGAAACATATGCCCATATTTGGCTGGATTTTTACCTTTTTTATTTTAATTTGTTTGAGGGTTTTTGATTTTATTTTTTTTTAGGGGCAAGGGCAGGTATTGAATCCAAAAATAGCACGTTGCTGGAGTGCAGTGACGTTTTGCCAGAAGGGTTGTTGGATTGTGTCCACAATGCACCCATCAGAACACCAGGTGTCTCCAGAGCAATATAGAAAAGCCCTGCTCGTGGCTCTTGTAGTAAAAGCAATAATTTCTCCCTACACTAGTTGCTCCAGTGAGCATTGCAAACAGAACACAGTGGTATAGAAACTTTCTACATAGCATTCTTATACTTATACAATTTTTTGTAGATTTAGGGTCAAATTCTTCATAGTGCAGCTTGAAATGGTGTTGCAAGAAGCGCAGTTGATTGCGTTTCACTATTAAATAAAGATCCAGGAGTAAACACAAATTGGACTTGTGTTCATGAATAATGCTTTATTTTAATTCACTCCATCTGTTTTGAGCTAATTTATAAGAGCTGTCTCCAAAACAATTCTGAACCCTGATGGACTAGTTTCTCCCCAGATTGCTCCCAAAAGACAGTGTGGATGAGACTGCTTGAGCTGCAGTTCTCTGCCCCATGCTGACTTCTGTCACTACCCCAACAGACTTGGCACCCTCTAAGGCCTCAGGTACCTCAGGTCATTTTACAGTAGGCAACACTTGCATCTGGCTTCCTTCTAGAAATACACTACTCTAGAGGTTCACAAAGCATCTGGAACAATATTAATAATGTATAAATGGAAAAATGCACTAGGAAAAACAAGGGCTAAAGTTGTGCCCCATGGAGTTCAGTGGAGCAAGTACTATTAGCTTCTGTTTTAGGGAGTCAGTGTGTAGGAATCATATCCTGACTTTCATTTCATACAGTACTATGGAAGTATTATACATGCATGAGAAAATATATAATATGTTGCACATTCTACTTCAAGTAACTTTCTCTTGTTACAGCCATACACAGTAACTCATCTGAAGCTTTGTGCTGGAATTATGGTTACTGCTTCTCATAATCCAAAACAAGACAATGGTTACAAGGTATTCCAATGTGATCTCTTTTCTGGCTCCTTTTTTTCCATGTAGAGAAACTAATGCAGTTTTATATAGTTCCTATTATGGTATAGACTAAATTAATTAGTCTCTCTATCTCTCTTACCTTTTCTATGTATTTAAAGCTAGTATTGTGTTAAACTAACAATATAATTAAAATCTTTGCTCTAGAAAGCAGGATGCCATTGTAATCAGCTATCAACTGAAAAAAACACAGCTGAATTGCCTGTGCACCAGTCATTCAGTACCTGGGCAGTCATATACAGACTGTTTCCAAAATATAAAAATGGAATTTTTCTCAGTAAATTACTGGGCCTTGGTTTGTGTTTTATTATGAATCTTGATATCTTTTAATAGAATAAAAATGGGATGTGAGAAGAAACACTGAGAATGTGAACAGAATACTTTGGTATACCTAAGCCTCATTTACTGTAATACTCTACTGAATTTACTGCACCTTAACCAACAAAAAACATAAAAAAACTGTCTTACAAGATTAATGATCAAATACTCACCTATTTTTTTTAATCTAGGTATACTGGGAAAACGGTGCTCAGATCATTTCCCCTCATGACAAAGGAATTTCTCAGGCTATTGAGGAGAACCAAGAACCATGGCCTCAGGCTTGGGATGACAAACTGATTGACAGCAGCCCGCTACTTCATGATCCATATGCCATGGTCAATAAGGAGTATTTCAAAGACATACAGAAACAGTGCTTTTACAGGTGACTGGTGTTAATTCCTTTAACAATACAGGATATTCCATCTGGCATGTTAGCCGGGCAGTTTAAATTAATGCAAATGAGGGTGGCCACAATCCTGCCATGACCCAATTCTGCCTGTGTGTCTCTGTCATCTTTTGTGGTAGCACTGCCAGCTGTGTGGTGGTGTAGTAAGCCAGTTGATAAAGCTGTCCTGGCTGAAGTCTAACCCAGCAAGGTGAGCAAATTTCTGATGATATCATCTCCCTGTATTCATGGCCATGCATCAGCCAAGTGCCACAGCAAGACTGGGGCTGCTGGAGGTGAGCTGGCATGGACAGCCCACCAGCCTTAAAACAAGATTCTGAGAGAGAGGCTGAACCAGGTTGTTAAGCCAGTTCTGGGCAAAGAAGGTCTTGCTCTGTCATTGCAGCCTTGCTTGTGCTCCTGGTAGCCTTGGGTGCCTTACAACAGCCTACTTCTATCACTTGCTCAGTAAAATCTTTACTCAGCAGAATGAAGTGGCTGTTTCTCTTGGTGATGAACAGTTATAATTGATTTATGTGGTAGATGAGTATTAACCTTTTAGATCTGCTTATTTTATGTAGAAATTTTAACCACCAGTAACCATATTTTTACTCTTGCTAAAAACTGTCAGGAGTTACTAGAAAGCTGGGGCTATTACACTGCTTTTTCAGAATTGGAATTAAATGTCTCCTTTGGAGTTTGCAGGATCTTAGGTATGCCCAACGCTTTTTAGTTTCTAAAAATGAGTGTGCTCAAATTGGGCAGGCTGCTGTTGACTCACTGTGTTCACAGTCTTTGGGGATGGTTTAAATGCTAGAGTTGGGGATGAAGAATCTATTTAGTTAGTTGTATTTGTTTTTCACTCACCTTCTCTGGGATGTGTAGACTGTACTGTCTTTATTACTCCAGTGATTTGCACACACTAGAATATTAGATGCCAAGAGTGACTCATACTGCTGAAAAATTAGGCTAAGCAGATTTCCAAGCCATTGCTTTTAAATTCTGAATGCCTTTAATTAATAATTTTAACAGTGATATAGAATACTGGGTTGTATCTTTTTCCAAACATAGTCAGTTTTGTGCATAACAGTCTTCCATGTCCAAGTTTACTGTTAACCTGTTTTATTTCAGGAATATAAACAAGGAAACAAACCTGAAATTTGTTCATACTTCTGTGCATGGCGTAGGACACAAATTTGTGCAGTTGGCATTCCAGGCATTTGACCTTAGCCCTCCTTTTGCTGTTCCGGAGCAGAAAGATCCTGATCCAGACTTTCCCACAGTGAAGTATCCAAATCCTGAAGAAGGCAAAGGTGTTCTGGTAAATAATTTTTTTTTTTTTTTTTTTTTTAGTAGTTGTGATGTCTTTCAGTGTTTTCCTCTTTGCCAGATGTCACAGCTGTAGACATTGATGGAAGGTCTATTTTTAATCTGTTTCATAGCCTTACATTTAGTGTAGAGTTAACTGGTATCCTTTCATTGACATAACCCTCTTTGAACCAGTCAGGTAGTAATTAGCTATAACTTTCAACTGTTTTGTTCTGTGCTCTAAACAGAATGGGCAGGATCTGCACATGGGAAAATGTGATAGGTAATTTAAAAAAAATAAAATAATAAAAATCTTCTCAGTTGTTTTTGGAAGGCTTCTACTCTTTTGTTCTGACACACCACCAGGAGGGGGCAGGAGAAGTCCTGAAAGGTGGTTAGAGTTTCTGCTTTTTATTTGCTTTGTTATTGAAGGATCCCATTAAATCTAGGTAACTTTTAAGTTGGGCTACAGAAGTGGAGTGATATAGGTAAAGTTTAATGTCCTGAGTATGTTCTTTTTCAGCCAAGCTAGAAGTTTTTGGGTTTTTTGAGAGACACATAATGATTTTGGGTGCTTGAGATTAAATAAATTGAGAAAATTACTTAAAGTCTATAAAGAAAGTGAAAATATTATTTGGGAATATTAACACTCATCTGGTCCTGCTTGCCACTTTTCCAGACATTGTCTTTTGCTTTGGCTGAAAAAGATGGGGCAAGAATCATTTTAGCAAATGATCCTGATGCTGATCGACTGGCAGTGGCAGAGAAACAAGAGAGGTATGGTAATAAAGTAATGCAAACCACTTTTACTCCCAAGGTTAGGCTCATTTGGAGAATTCTTGCTACTTGTGTTGCAAATAAGAATAGTCACAATAATAATTTTTTAGATCAAAAACTCACAGAAATGTGAGGAGACTGTATGAAACAGACCACCGTAGAGGCAGGATATGAAATAGTGATCAATATTAGACAGTGTACAGAAGCCTGAATAAATGGTTGACACTTGCTGTAGTTTAGGGATGCACAGAAGCATGGGAATTGTTGTGCTATACCTTTTACTAGGTAGGTTTTCAGTTAGATTTTTTTTCACATAAGACTGATAAACATTTTTTCATTCTAGGTTTATTAAACAGTAATGTAGATTCAGGAGAATCTGTATAGTTCCCTGATAATCTCTTGTTCTTTAGCATGAGTGTCTTCTTTCTCAAATCCTGTTAAACCAAACATTTTACTAATCATTGGATGATTTATGCTTCTCTTGCTCAGTTTCCTACTTCTTTACATAATGTTACGTATTTGCATTTCACCTTAAGGTTTTTCACGTTTTGGTACTTCTTGGTGTAGTCATTTGTATTCTCCCCTTCAAGAACCACCTGTATGTGCATTATTTATCTTTGCATACCCAGTCAAAGAAGGGGATCACAAAAGGTAAACTTGTTCAGTCAGGGGCTTATCAGAAATTGTTCATATCCGTGAAATGTAACTATAGTTCTAACTTAGTATGGCTGACCCCTTATTTCATGCCCACTGACATCCTGTACTTCTACAATTATTTACATTTCTGTATAGTGGTTTTATCTGATGAATAAAAGAAAGCTGAAGTTCAAGCACTTGGTATCGTAACTACAAATAGTGGTGTTTGTCCTTTATCTACCTTGATAAAGCAGAAACTAATCTGAACAGTTATAAACTATAAATCCTTAGTAAAAATAAATTTCAAGGTTTTCAGATTAGAGAGGAGCAGAAAAAAAATCTGCTGCTGGGCCAGCATATATGAATTACATGTGCATTAAAGCTGGAAGAGGGAAGTAAAATTATGACAACGGTCTTTGGTACCCAAGGGATGATATGGGCAGCTGCTTAATGTCCTCAGTGGCTGTGGATGAATTAAATAGTTGAACTTTTATCAAATTCAAATTAGACAAATTTCAGAAGTCCAGTAAAAGGAGACAGTGCAAATACCCATTTTGCTTAACAGATAACCAAAAAAGCTGAAGTAGTACTTTTAAAAGTGGCAGTATTTTCTTTGGAGTTTTGGGGTGCTTTTAAACTTATTAGCCTTACTGCATGAACTAAGGAGGTTTCTCTGCCTTTGGAAGAAGAACAGTCTTTTGTGGACACTGCTGTATTTTGGACAGTGTTAGCTGGAAGGTTCATATTTCAATGGTTTTGGTTTGTGCCAGCTTCAGCTGAGCATTGAGGAGCAATTGAGCATTGAGGAAAAAGTATAAAAAGTTTCAGATTATGCTAGTTATGATGGGTTAAAACAAGAATGTAAAATCACTTACGCTTTTTGTCTAAAAACTTTGAGCTACCAGAAACTTGAAGAGGGATGTTAATTTTCTGTATCCATTACCAGTGAGAGCATGATGCTCTCGTTCTGCTACCCCTAAGCTTTGTTTAGCCATAGTTGTCTCCTAACTTCCAGTTCTGTGTCTTCTCAGACTTCTGCTGTAGCTTTTCATACACTAATCAAATATTAATATAGGCTTCTACAGTATCTGTACTTCTTCTTTGACAGAACCTCCTGCTAGAGCACACTCTCTCAGCACTCTTACACTAAGTTGCTGCTGTGCATTGCTTTGTGCCTGTTGGCATCAATAAATGCAGGAGACTGAGTCTGCTTCTCTTTCACAACAGGTACTGTTTCTGTAGGTCTTGGTTTTGTCAGTTTGAAAGTGTCTCTGTCCCCTTTTGTGACTGGGAATTTTTTTGATAGTTAAGACATTTGTCTTTCTTTTTTTCTTCATTTTTTCCTGTTCTAGCAACACATCAATATTAATCTTTTTCACCCATTTAATATTTTTTTCCAATCTTCCCAATGACCAATTGATGCATTTGTGATTAAATTTGAAGTATTTGTCACTAGGTCAACTAAAAACACTGATCACTTGAGAACTGTATTTTTGTGTCTCTGTGCTTGTCTTAATCACTGAGTTTATAATTTGTATGCTGAACAATTTTGTTATATTAAAATATGTTGGAAATATCATGTTTTCATCTTTGGGTAACTGCAAAAATTTATGTGTATGATGGAGAAGAAAGGTAACAGTTTCAGAATGCTTGGGGGGGGGGGGGAATTTTTTGTTTGTTCATTATGACCACATGATACCTTGTTACTGTTACTTGGAATTCCAAGGCAGTGGTTTATTTGTTTATACTTATTTATAGAAGAACCAATAGGGGTTTTTTGACCCCCTGTATTATCCTTTGAATTTATGTGCTTTCTAATATTTTTTTACCTCTAGTGGTGAATGGAAAGTGTTTTCTGGAAATGAACTAGGAGCTCTTTTAGGCTGGTGGATCTTCACTTGCTGGAAAAATAACAATAAGGATACTCGTGCTGTTAAAGATGTCTATATGTTATCCAGTACTGTTTCTTCCAAAATCCTGAGAGCAATTGCACTAAAAGAAGGTTTTCACTTTGAGGTAAACAATGTTACACATTATTGCATGTTCTTTCATTAGCTTTCCTACAAAGTGTCTTATGTTTGTAAAACATTGTTTTTCTTTTTGATGCCTTTGATTTCTCCTCACTGCTGTAGGAAACACTGACTGGTTTCAAGTGGATGGGCAACCGTGCCAAACAGCTCATGGACCAGGGCAAAGCTGTTCTTTTTGCATTTGAGGAGGCTATAGGTAAGAGACAGAATGTTATGTTTTCATATCTTACAAAGTAGTGAAAATAGAGCAGCTGTGAAAAGTGACAGAATTGCAGAGAGTCACAGAACAGATAAGGTTGGAAGGGACTGTTGGAGGTCACTTGGTCCAACCTTCCTGCTTAAGCAGGGCATCCTAGGGCACATTATACAGAATTGGGCCCAGATGGTTCTTGAATATCTCTAGGGAAGGATATTTTACAATTTCTCTGGGCAACCTTTGCTAGTGCTCTGTTAGCATCTCAGTAATGAAGTAAAATGTGAAAAAAAAGGCAAAAAATGGCAACATAAGGGTATCCTCAATACAATGGGTTTATTTCCCGTGAGTAATAGATAATTATATATTTGGCTAATTGATACTAGTGGTTAAAACATTTGTATCTCTGCTTAGCAAAAAGTGTGTGAGCTAGGAGTATGTATCTACAGTAGCATGGCTATGCAGATTTGGACTGCAAATTCCACATAAACTATTTTAAAAAAGAAAAAAACACATTTTTCAGACTTGAAGTTAATTTTTTTACAGATTTCAGCTCAGTGTAAATATGAATAAAATAAAGTAAAAACTACCCCAAATTACATTTGTAAACTGGAAAGCCATGGTTTGAAAGCCACAAATGAAAGTTATGAATTCATGAGGAGGAAATTGTAAAGCTGTAATGCTATTTAAGTATCTCAGTATCTGAAAACCAGAGAAAATGTGACTAATTTTGTAGATAATTATCAGTGTTGCCTTACACTACTGTATAAGGTAATCACATTTGAGGCAATGCTATACTTGCATTGCTCCTGCAGTGTGGCATTTCTCTTTCTAGAAAGCTCCATAAAGACCTGGGAGCATGTGGCCCTGATACGATGCAAAATCTCTGTCTTGAAATTCCATTAAATACCTTGCTTACTAAAATTAACACTGTTTAGAAGATACTTTTTTTCTACTTCTGGTTTTACTCTAACATGTCTGTACTATGGTAATGTGTATTTCTCCTTTCAAAGATGGTGGCTAACCTTCCCCCCCATCCTATTTCATGTTAAAAATGTGCCAAATTATTTCTGATGTTCTTTGTTTAGGGTATATGTGTTGTCCTGCTGTTCTCGACAAAGATGGTGTCAGTGCTGCTGTTATAACTGCGGAGATGGCCAGCTTTTTGGCAACCAGGAATTTGTCTTTGTCTCAGCAGCTGAAAGCTGTCTATGATGAGTGAGTTCAATTTTAATTTTTTATTTTTCAGATTTTCTCAATTTCACATACTGGGGTTAATACGGACTCAATCGAAGCCTATGGTTTATAGAGAAATAAAATGTGGATTATTGTGCTAGTAAGACAATTCTGTGCTAATACTTATCTTCCAGAAAGTGTTCCTGCCTTATGGACTTGAATAATATTTATCACCTTTTTTTTTATTGTTTTAAGGTATTTTAAATATAATAATAACTACCTTACTAATTCTCTATTAGTTAATGAGATCTTTGTGGTGTTTTTCTTTGCTTGCCTGAAAGGTTTTTTTCCTTTTGGGAAGTTCTGCACTTGGGTCCTTTTACAGAAGATTGGGGAGGTTTTTGGCCAGCTGTATTGCTGAGCTGTAGAGATTATAGTGCTTCTTCCTGCTTAAATGGGCCAGACACACAAAAACGTTGATGGCAGAATGGGTTTAAGTAGCTCTGGCTTATTTATGCCATACATAGAAGCCAGCTTGCTTCTGTCCTTGTAGAGCTACTTATGATTAAATTAATTATAGTTGGCTCTAAAGTTAGGCTTTTGATTGTATTATTCTGTCTTTTCTTTTAATAGATTATTGTTGAGTTTTGGTTGTCCTTTTTCTGCTCCTGATTAATGAGACTTGAGCTGATTATGCAGAAGTGCTGTGACTGGCCATTACTCTTGGCTATATACAGCTGGGTATCCCTCTGAGAGCTTTTAACATGAGGTGCTACTTTTCTTTTTGTTTTGTTTTAATGGGTTCAAAGAAATCAATAGCAAAGATGAATATTTGATTTCATGGGGCAGGGAGTGTTTTTTTGTGGAGTTTTTGGGTTGTTTGTTTTAAAGGAGGGAGCAGCACAGGCTGTTTGATACTCTGCAGCTCTTCATGTCTCATGAACACTAACAAGGGAGTGTGGACCTTCAAAGAAACTCATGGAAAACTCCAGCCTTTGTGCTGCTTGTTTTGCCAGTCCTGAGTTCTCATTTGTGTGCAGCACTTAGCTGTGCTCTTTAGGAAGGAATCAAGTGGCAAAGACTCGCTTACACTACATAGATAAATGGTGTGACATAAAAGCATGAAAGAGGAATTCATACCTAGAGTGGCAAATACAGCATCTGATGTGAGAATTCCTTTAAATGCTACTAGCTGGAAGTGTATATTCAAGAATTGAACATTCAACCTCTGGCTTGAGATTTTATTTTTTTTTTTTTTAATGTATATTTAATACAGTAAACACCTGCTTCAGGTTAACCTCAGAACATTTGACTGAGTGGAATTGAGCTGTGCCACAGTGCTGTTGTGTTCATAGCCACTGAAGAGGATTCAGAGCTGCTTTAGAATAAAAGCAGTCTGTAAGGTGTCCCTGCACATAGTCACTCTTTGTGGCAATGCTGCAGATAGAGGGAAGGATACAAATCTGCCCTATTAAACTGTTGTTTGTTAATGAGCTGGAATGTTTTGGTTGGTTTTGGGGGGTTTTTTTTGTATGTGTTTGATTTTAGTTTGTGGCTAATACAAAGTTGCAGTTTTCTACTTCTTACTACTTTACTTTTTTGTCAGATTTGCCTTGTGAGTTACAGCTGAAGCAGAAGAAACTCTATTTTGTGTTTTGGAAATGTAGAAGGGGAATCTGTCTTGAAGTAAATGCAGATCAGGAAAAGGATATGGTCATAGTAAGGTGATGCATCATAGGCTTATCACTTCTTTCAGATACAGGACAGATTTTGTTAATTCCCTTACTGAATTCTCAATACTAATTTAACTACTTTTAACCTTTAAGATGTCCATTTAGGCATAAACATGACCCTATTTAAGGGGTTCAGATTTCTAGCATGAACATCCTAGTACTAATGAAGATTCTGCCCCTCAGATTTTCACTGCCATCAAGGATATAATTCTTGATCTGTAGCAAGAGCTCACTTGAACAACCAGTCCGGGCTTGTATGTTTTTCAACAACATGCTATTTTGAAGAGTCAGTGTTACAGGGTCATTGGTCTTTGATAGATCACATTACCTGGCAGCAAACAGGTGAAGTAGAGAGACAACGTTTAGAACAGTTTGGTTTAGTAAAAACATTTTAGTGTGATTGGAAAAAGCAGTCTAGAATTTATTTTACTTAGAAAAGATCAGCTGGAATCCACTCAAAGAAGCTATTAGAGGTAATCTCTTCCCTTCTGTGGTGGTTAGAGGCCGTCAAGGCAATAGTGGTATCTTTTTTCCTTTTGGTTTTGCTGTAAACTTTCTCAGTTTTCATCATTAAAAATAAAAGGCATCTGCACAGAAGTTTCTTTAAAGTATGTAAAATGGGATAATTTTACACACTTTAGACCTTTTTAAAATTGTAAGGGCATGAACTGATGCTTCAGTGAGGTGAGAGCATGAGTACAGAGTGTGGATTTTTGGAAGTTTGTATAATGTGTCTGGTGTACAACATTTAGAACATTGCTTCTTGGATTCACTAATATTGCTTCTTCACAGGTATGGCTTCCATATTACCAAAGCTTCGTATTTCATCTGCCATGATCCTAAAGTTATTCAACAGCTTTTTGACAACCTTAGAAATTTTGATGGGAAAAACACATACCCAAAATCTTGTGGTAGATTTAAAGTATCTGGAATAAGGGATCTAACTACTGGGTATGACAGCAGCCAGCCAGATCAAAAGGCTGTAAGTATCTTTCTAAATTACGTGTAAATCATATATGATGTGTATACACATACATAAAACATATGAAGAAACACTAAACATATTTACATACTGAGTCATAAAATAAGTTAGATTTGTGACGATTGTTTTGCCTTGGTGACAGGAAGTGAAGCCAAGGGGGTGTTGGGTTTTTTGTTAGGTTTTGTGGTGTATTTTCCTCTCCAAGATGACAGTTTGTAAAGGGCAGTAGGGGGATCTTTCTGCCTTGCTACAGCAATCTGCATTGTCTTCTTGTGAGTGCAAGTTAAACTGTCTATTAAGATTCAGTTTTGGATTCTATATTTTTCCACAATCTACATTTCCTTTCCTCCTTGGAAATGCCATGACAGCTCAACTTGTATTAGCAGTAAAAGAATTGTCTAGATTTGAAATGAGCTACCTAGCAGTGATGCAGTTCTACCAGATTCCAGGCTGAGGGCAAGGCTGTCCTTGTGGTCTCAAGACCACAATGTTGAGAAAAACAGAATTAAACTATAATTTTAGCTGATGCTTTTGTCATATTATCTAACATCAAGTCAGGGGGTTATATATAGTCTCCTTCCAAGTTCTTTTTTTAAAAATACTCTTAATATTTCTAGATACTTCCTACTAGTAAAAGCAGCCAAATGATAACATTCACTTTCGCTAATGGAGGAGTGGCCACAATGAGAACCAGTGGGACAGAACCAAAGATCAAATACTATTCTGAACTTTGTGCACCCCCTGGAAACAGGTATTGTCACTTACAGCAGTACATTTGGTGTAATAGAGTCTGTGTGGCTTTCTCTTATTGTTTTAGTGAAATAAGAGCTCTCCATGATCAAATAATATTACTGAAGTAATTTTTAGTGAATGTATTTGTGTAAAGCTTCAACTCTGCAAAATTTGTTGACACATTGTTGTCACTGAAAGTTCTTTGAACTCAGCTTTGTGTTCAGTGAAAACAATATCAGGGAAAGCATTCTGCCTTAAATAAAAGCAAATATTTTCATCCCTTTTTTATATACATAGTTGCTTTAAAATTATTTAATAAAATATAAAATGTTCTAATATATTTCAAACCCTTTTATCTTTAGTAATTCTATCCTTAACTGGTAGCCTTGGAAATCATACAGTCTTAAATGATTATTAACTTAAATAATGAAATTAACACTTTTTCACAGATGAAAAGTCTAAGAATACTGTTACAAGTATGAAAATTACAATTCTAATCCCTTATATTTAGTAATAGAAGATCTTCTGAACTTAAATTGGCCATTCTACTTTAGATTATATTGTGGGGTTATGTTTTTTTCATAGTCTTTATGCATGTCAGAAAGTGAACATCAGTGCATTGCAACAAGAAATCAAATATATACGCTTTCATCATTAATAGAAAAATGTTTGTCTAAAGCAATGCAACAAATTTAAAAATTCCTCATACTAAAAATATACATTTTAGCTTTTCCATTATTTCACTGTTTTCTGTTTGTGTGATTTTCATTTTCCAGTGATGTTGAACAGCTGAAGAAGGAACTAGATGAATTGGTCAGCGCTCTTGAAAAACACTTCTTTCAACCAGAAAAAAACAAACTTCAACGAAAGACTGAGTAAAATAGCAATTTTGCTCCCTTGATTTGCTTTCGCAGCATTAGAAGTGCATTATTTAAGAAGTTATGGTTTTTTAGGACCAAACATCTGAGAACTCTGACTGTAAAGATTTCTGCTTTTGAGAGTTATTTTGGGTACTCTTGGCTCTAGTATCTTATTGTGGAATGAAAAGTACCTTTATACTTAATGGACCAAAACACCCAATCAGTTGAACTAAAAGTTTTATGAACTAAAAGTTGACTGCAAATGTATTTCAATCAAAACTTGTTTTAATTAAATGTAAGTAATATTCTGATATCTGAAACAGCCTGTTTTGTGGTGACTTATTTCTTTTGTGTGCATACAATCTGATAGCACTATGCAACTTTGTTTCGGTTTAGATTTGCAAAGCAAGTTTTTCTGTTAACAGGAAGTATTCAAAGCCTGTGGTGAGACCTTGACAAACTTGGGGCAGATGATTCAGAAACAGTGATCTTTCTTGGGGATTTTGGCCCAAATAAATGAGAAACTCACAGCAAATTTGTTGAATATCTGTTTGCTGTGGGACTATATTTGTCATATTCCATGCTAGAGATACAAAGTGTACTGAACTGTCTTTGAATTTGTCCCTGAATCCATTAAGTAGTATATCCACATGCAGCTTGTTTTTGTTGCCTCACTGAACTAAGCATAATTAGTTCAATGCATAGCCCAATTTGGAGCCTCACACTGTTTGCTGCCATAACTTGGTGCATGACTCTGCATGTCTAATTTAGAGCAGAAGTTTCCATTTAATTGCATGCTCTTGTCTGTGTTTAGAAAGCCTGAATGAGTTTTTTTGAAGTTGTCAGTTGACTTTAATATGGGGCTTTTCTGGATTTTCAGTACTTGCATTGGATATCAGCATAGTAGTAATAGTCACAACCATAGCTACATACTTCATAAAAATGCAAAACCTCTAAGCTTGATTATTCTCTGAGAATTCAAGTCCTCTGTGCTTGTTATTTTCAATGCAACTTGAAGATTGCAGCAGCAGTTGTGCAGCTGGGTACAGGGAGGCAGCCCTGGGGGAGTGGAAGGAGAGGAAGTTCTAGAGTCTGGTGCACCACTGCAGATCATGTGCAGTCCTGTGGTGAGAGGCCTCAGAAATGAGTCTGGGGGTGCTTTGGGGATCTTTGGTGGTTTATTACACTTTCTAAGACATGACAGCTGCCTTTCAAGTCAGCCTAATTGAATGAAAAGGGACCTTCAGACTGAAACCCTTGTATCATTCCTTTTACTTTCATTTTTATTGGAGAGCTTGCATTTCTTTTGGTACAGAATATGATAAAGGATGCTTTACTGAATTCATGGGGAAGGCCTGAAGACAGGATTACAGGTCCTGAATTTTTTTTAATGTATTTATCTTAACATTTTCATAAGATAGAGAGGCATATTTTACATGTGCCTTTATATGCCAAACCTGGATGTAGATTTTGTTAATGTTAGAGGTCTAGAAGTGAGACCTGCAATGCACTCATGTATACTGAAACATCCTTAGGATGACTTTTAGAGCATCCTCAGAAACACTACAGACATAGGATGATGACCTAATCTTTATAATTTTGTCTTCCTAAGGTCAAGGAATTTACTTGCTCCCTTCCTTTCTCTCTTCCAGACAGAAGTTCACAACTTAAGGGAAGGGGGTCAGCAGGAGAAGCATGAAAAAAAAAAAAATACCCAAACCCACAGTGATTTATCAAGCTGCTTGATACAACAAATTACAAAATTTCAAGAGAAAACATATTGCTCAAGTCTTTACTAACCTTGTCTTGCATCAGAGAAAGGGGATCTAGAACTGAAATGAATCAAAACAAAGGCAGCAAAAGGATGGCAAAAGGAGAAGTTAGTATTGCAAGTCAGAACAGGTGTTAAGCTACAGTTTCTTCAGAGCTGGTCTAATTCTTCCACTAAAGTGTTGTGTGAGATAGTGAAGCCTAGTTAGACATTACTAGTTCCAAGATTTATATTAAAACATATAATTGTTATTAATTTTAATTGATATTAAAAACTGTGATTTGTAAAAAAGCTTGAACGGCGAGCAGGTACCACTAGTATTTTATCCAGAAATCGGAATTGCCATGGCTGAAATAAAGAGTGCTTGCAGCCTGGACTGAACTCAGGTGTAAGGGAATTCTTCTCTGTTTCTAGATAAAATACACATCCCTACATTACCAAAAATATGTAAAATGAGCCTGTTTTTTATCACAGATAACAGTTTATAACAGTTCTAAACATTGATCCTGTGGGGGATCAGGCCTATGGGGCTAGAGGGAAAGACTGAAAAGAAAGACTGATAGCTCTCAAAATTGCCAAAATAAAACCCCAAAGCAGTAATGCTTTAAGAGTAAACCAATGGACTTCACTTGAAGGTTATTAATTATTTTACAAGTCCCAATTTCATAAAATTTACTGAATAAATTAAAATTCAGGGATGGATCGAAACAGTTTGGCTGGAAGGAAGTAAATACATTTCATCTTCCTTACTGACTACATACTTAGTCCACAGCATCTTATGTAAAAGTATTGTTATGATACTGAGGTATTGCATTTGAGTTGCAGAAGGATTTATATGATGATTTTGCTATGTACAAGAAATCATACGAGGATGACTGGAATTCATTCTAAAAGATTTATTATATAAACAATTTTCATATTGTACAAGTGTGTGCTTAAATATGTTACTGATTCACCTACAAAGTTTCTGTAAATAAAGTTTTTATCCTTGCTAATCCTTTTAAAAATTCCAGTGGTCATGGATTTTATTTTCACGCACCACCAACCAACAAGCAACTCTTGTGTCCTTGATTAATAATCACGGTGAATAGCAACATTAAAATGCTATTAAACATTAACATCACTCAGCTGTATAGCAATTGCCAGGTAACTGAAGTGAGGCCATCCACCATCAGAACATTGTAAATAATGGGATGAGATTATTAAACTCTCTAATTATATCCTAACACTCACCTAAATAAACTGTAATATAGATATTGCATAGAAACAGCAGCTTCCAAAAAAAAGGAAAAGCTTAAAATACTCACAAAAATACTGATAAGTCATTTTCAAATGTATGCACGGGAATGAAGGAGAGAGGGGATTAATCATGACATCTGAAATGCTCAAAAGTACAGAGACAACAGCAGGCACGATCTGTAACTCCTTGACTACTCATGAGTGATAATAGGAAGCCTCTTGTCTACAAAGATAATCACTAATTAATGTCCCTGGCATGTGTTCCTACAGCATATGCAGTAGGTAAATGTGCTATAATAACAGTTATGCAAATTTTGTTTATGAATTGAGGCTATATATAAATAGCATCTGGAGCTACAATGTCATTGGATAAGAATGTAGTACTTCACCCAGAGCTCCCTAAGTCAAAGCACTGCAAAACAGTCAGTAACATCCCTTAATAATGTACTAAACACATTTGCATGACAGAAGTCCAAAAAAAGACTGTTTTATACAATAACAATAGAAAATCATCATTATGGGTAATAGAGGGAAAAGCACAGAAGCTTACAGGCAACTGAAACATATAATGTGCCTGCATTCAAATTCACAAGCCAAAAACATTACTGTTCAGCTGCTGCCCAACTATGGAGCAACTTGAACTCTGAAAGCATCTTGGGTGGAAACTTCCTGTTTGCCTCATGGAACTTCAAAGGGGACAGCACAAAGTTCTTCCCCCACTCATGGCCTGGTTTGTCCAGCCTAAATTTATATTGATCTAAAGTCCTTACCCTAACTGGGACCAAGTGAGTAGATACTTCTGGTCCTTAACCTACAAAAGAAGCTTTCGTTACCCACATGTTATCACAGAGTGCGTCATACAAGCCTGTATATTCAGGTTCTGTAAAAAAAAAGCAGTGGTGGGGTTTTCCTTTTTGCTTGCATTTTTAGAATGTGACTGGACTAAGAAAAAATGGTTAAACTGGTGTTATTTTTACATCATGTTTGCAGGATGTGGAAAGCACATCTTGATTTTCCTCCTCAGTCTGAGGAAATTTATGTGGTGGTATATGTTTCAGTTAATAGGCTACTGTAAGGAAAATCTAAGCTGTGAAGGAAAAAAGAACAGAGATCTACTCTTTCAGAAAACTGAAAATTATTAGAAAGTCTGGTGCTCATAGCTTTCAAATGAATCCTGGGATCCAAGTCCCTAGAACACATAAAAGTGTTTAATTTTTAGGGACTGGAACACAAAACCCTCATTGTGGTTAATTTTTTTTTCTGCCCCTACTTAAGTAACAGTTTGATCAGGAAGCAGAGAAAGAATGCTGTCCAATGTCCAATGATCAGCCTGAAAGGTGATGGTTAGGTAACTTTCATTGCAGGCAGGCTGAACATTCTGAGGCTGACTTTTTTTCCCAGTATCAAAAAGGAGAAAGAAGAAAATATTTCTAATTGTGATGCTCTAGTATTGACTCCTGTTGTTGTTCAAGGATTTTCTAAGAACCAAGAAATAATCTCGTAGGATCCTTATCTGTTTCATTACATTTTTTGAAAGACAACAGTGAAGCAGTAAAAAGTATCTTCCTAAAATCTTCGGTTGGTAATTTGCGAATGCATGAGCCTTGGCTGAAGTGTCAGAGCTGTCTGGGTGGGAATTGCAGTTCTCCTTCTGCTAAAGCATGGTTACCAGAGGCATGTAATGCTCAGTCAGGCTTAAAATGAGCAGAAGGGTTTGATTCAGGTACTGATACTGGGTGATAACTGGAGTAAGAGCACTGTCCTTAAAAACTAAGGTTTAAAAACTAAGGCACTGATTGCAAAGAGATGGCATTCCTCTTTCCAAGGTCAGTAAATACATCACCAAAAAGCAAGAAGCACTCGTACATATTCCCACGTCTGAAGTGGAAGCAGCAAACCATGGCCTGAGCACAGACTGGGAACAAGCTCTGGGTGAACTGCTACTTACACACCTCAATTCACTTATCAGCCATCCTATGGAAGTAGACCTGGATGCCAAAGGTCATGGACACACAATGCACTTTGTATCTACGTGTATATCTACACTTTGCAAGTAGGGGATGTGCTTGGATATCAAAATCTGACCTGTTTTTCATAATCTGGGGCAACATTGTGCTTGTATTTAACAGTTTGACTGTTTCCTTCACAGCAACAGAACAGATTTCCTTTAGAAAGCTCTAATTCTACAAATGTGCACAGGCTTAAAAGTAAGTAAATCAGTGGTCTTACTGCCAAGAAGACTTCAAATTAATTGAGTCCAAAAGTGGTTTGCACAAAGGGGATGTAGGGTGCCTTAATCATCTCCACTTGCAGAGAAGTATAATTAAGTCTCCGGATCCATTCATTCCTTATCCTTTCTGGCAACTGGAAGACCAACTAATACGTACTCTTACAATGATTTGATGCATATGTAAGTGTGGTTTCTTTGAGGAAGCCGTCGAGGTGACTCAGGTGAGCTCTCACAAGGCTGCCCTGCGGCCAGGGCTGGGTGCACAGCCGAGTGGGGACTGGACCGCTCCAGAGCTCGAGAGCCGGGCTAGTTCAGTTCTGTGCGCACACTTGGCTCGCCATTTCAGCTGACCCCGCCAAACGCCCAGGCTCACTACCGCAAGGCGACAACGACATGCTTTCCGTGAGGGATCGGAGGCTGTGCCAGACACACGGGGCAGCGCGGCCGAAACGCTCTTCGAGAGGAAATTAACGGGCGAGGGGCTGAGGCTTCAGCTGCCCGCTGTCGCGACACGCCCCCACCGCCGTCTCTGCCGGGCGCCCGTGCCGTCCGCCCCGCTGTGCCGGGACCCGCCGCCTGTTGCTATTTTCGCCCGCGCTGGCGAGCGGGCCCGGCCGGGTGTGCACCGCGAGTCCCTCCTCATCCCGGCCCGCCGGCAGGCAGGAGCGGGGCGGACAGTGGCCGGAGGCGGTGGTCATGGCAAGAGGGGCAGTGTCCATATGCGCGTGGCATGTCCACAGGCGGCGGTCCGTGCCCGGCGCCCGTTACCGGCCCCGCCCGCCTCCCCGCGCGGGAGGTGCCCGGACGCGCCTGGCAGCCCGCGGCCGCTGCCCGCCGAGGGCACTTCCCTGCGGTGAGCACATCCTACGGCGGTAAGCGGCGCTCGGGCAGCCCCAGCCCCAGGCCTGTCAGGGGGCGGCCGTGGGGCCCGCCGTGCCCCCGCTGTGGGCAGACCCGGGGGAGAGGCGCTGGCGGGGCCGAGCGGCGTTTTGGGTGGGTGGGGGGAAGGAGGAAGAGCAGCTCTTGGTGCAGAGGAAGTGAAGAGTTGTGGCGAGGAGTGCGGCACCCGCCGCGGGCCGGCCCGTGCCTGCACCCGCGCTGCGAGGGGGGAGAAGCCTCCATCGCCGGGCGGGTCCGGCCGGGGCCCCGCTCCGTGCCCGCGGCGGGAAGGGCGCGCTGCGCCCTGCTACCGCGGCTGCCGGCCGAGCCGCACTCCGGCTGTGGGAGCAGCGCTGCTGCGGGACGGGGCGGCCGGACGGCAGCGCAGCGAGGACGGGGGCGCCGGTGCCGCTGTTCTCGGATGGGGGTTTTGGGGAGAGCTGGCTCCTCGTGAGAATAACCGGAAGACCTGCTTGAATTTAATCTGTCAGTGACCTGAGGTGCCTTTAGTTCTTTTTCTCTCTTGTCTGCTGTTTCCTCGCCCATCTGTGCAAAATCGGTGGGTGTACCTCCTCGCAGAGCCCGCTCCGTCTGAGAGCAGCAAAGCGGCTCTCCCCTGGGGAAGAGCGGACCTTTCCCACCGCGGCACAGCCGAAGGGAACTTTCAGTCCGCCCACAGCGGTGCAGTGCTCCTATGGCCCTTTAAATTCGCGAACTCAGTCAGCAAGGGAATGATCTCTTGAAACTGCGTTCACGAGAGGTATGAAACGAATGTAGTTATTTATAGCGCAGTCTGAAAAGATTGAGGCCTTTGTGTGCTGTGTTTTATTTGGGAGAGAGGCTAACATGGCAGATCTGCTGTAGGAACCTTTAGTAGTGCAGATGGTAGGATTTGTGTCTGTGTTAAGCCCAGAGATTGAATGGAACATCGTGGCTCAAAATTAATAAATTACACATTTTCTGAATGGCGAATACCTCTGCGCTGATGCATATTGACTGTACTTTTAACATTTGTAAGTGCTGAAACAGAAATTTGTCACGGGTTGTCATATAGGAATGCTGAAAGTCATAGGTAATACACAAAAGTAGAAACGTTTGCAGGTGAGAAAAACGACAGGATGGAAGGAAAGTGAAACACATTCAGTGATACGTGGATAACTTTACACTTTTTTCATTTTAATTTGGTTAACTGCAAAGTCGAATGCAGGCATTTTGCCTGTAGATGTGCAATTGAATAAAAGGGAATCGGATCCATAATGTAATTTACTTAGCAAGCTTTCTTTTACTAAGATTTTTTAGTGCATTACAGTCATAGAACACCTCAGTATTTTGTTCAGAAGACTTCAATCATCAGCATATTAATTTCCATGGACTTGATTAAGGAAATATCAACAGGTGTTAAGGGCAGGAACAGTCAGCTATTTTCTTCATTTGAGAGTTGATTGTAAATGTGTATGTTTGTAATCAAGAACATACTACCATTTTGTTGCATTTTTTTTTTATTAATAGCATATTTCTAAAATTTATTTGAGGAGTGATATAACTGCTGGCTGCACTGGTAAATATTTTAGGGGTGTTTATTACTGGAACCAGTACCAGAGTATATGGTCAAACGTTATTCACCACCCAGTTTGGAGTTGCTTACAGCATTTGAACATTAAATCTTTTAAAATTAAGAATTTAATGAAAAAAATAATGGAAATTAAAACTAATTTCTGAGGCAGATTGGTTTCTGGACTTGTGCATGCTGTTTCCCACAGCAAACCATAGCTTAAGAAGGAAACAGCAGATAATAAGTAGCTATGATATAAAAAGAATATCCTTGCAACAAGAGGGGTGTGTCATACTTCTAAGTGCCCATTTGAATTAAATGAAAACACTTTTGAACACTATTCTCAGCAGTGACTGTGTCGTGACCTACTTAATGTGTATTCTCATTTATATTTTTCTATATGTCCTGCCAGGTGGATAGGGAAATCTTTCAGCTTGAGCAAACACAATATAAATTTCAGTTAGAGATCAGAAAGAGAGGGAAACAAGTGGTATTTAGTTCTGGCTAGTGTTCCAGAGTTTTGGCTGCAGGCCAGGACTCCTCATAATCCTTAAGTAGTATGATATTTCTGCTAAAATAATCAGTGGTGAAGTGCAGTCAGTACCAGTGCCTCTGGTTCCATTTGTCAACAGGGTTCAGTGCAAATGCCATGCAGAGAAGAGCTGAACAAATTTGTGCTATTTAAGACCAGCTGTTTTTCATAGGACCTTGCTGTATGTTTGCATTTTTTGCCTAGCTTCTTGTAGGGGAGAAAGATTGACTTACAGAAACTTACATGAACTAAAGCTGCTGTCATGGCCCGAGCCTGATGTGGAATAACTGCACAGTTGTCTCTCAAAAGAACTGCAAAGGCCGAGGAAGATGGCATCTTTCTGTTCAACTCCCAGATTAAACCCTGCAATTTATTCATTGCTGTGTGAAAGCTCTGACTATTTCCTCGCTTGACGCATCTTCTAAGCTCCTCAGTTCTGCTTTGAGTCACAGCACTACCAAAGCAGGGAAGGAGCTGGAGGAGAATGAAGGGTTGCTTAAGTCTGCAGTTACCAATGGTCTGAACAATAGTTTAAAACTTTTGGCTGCATGTCTATTGAATTTAGTTCAGTTGAGAAGAAAGGACAAAAGAAGGATAACACTTCACCACTGTCAAAGTTTCTGTTTTTTTTTTTTTTTTTTTTTTTTTTTTCGGGGGGGGGGGAGGTGTCTTCTTTTGGTTTAAAACATTCTCTCTCCTCTCTTTGTCTTTTTTCTGTATCAGTTTGAGTCTATCCCAGATCTGCCTGGTGTTCCCCCAGGTGCACAAACCTGATTTTCAATGCTTCACTTTCCCAGGTTACTAACGCAATAACCTCACAAGATTCTTCTTCCTAACCTCGAAGTTTACCTGACCCTATCTAACCAACTGGCATCTGGAGCCAATACCTTGCCCATGTGATACAGTCTTTGCTCTCTTGAGAGAATGTGGGTTTGGAGGAATGCTGTCCTGCATGATGCAATGGTGCCTAGACATGCACCTTCACATGAGGTCCAGAATGACAGAAATAATAATTTGTGTAACTCTTCCTTTCATACTGTCTTGCAATCACCCTGACTTCTCCCTGAAGGGGTCTCTTTGAACTCGGTGGCATAACACAGTGAGAATGTAACTTGATTTTGGAGAGCAAGAGTCTAATATATGTATTTTTAAGTTAGGGTTCTAAAAAAGCACAGTATGAGATATTGCTAGAACAGGACTATCAGTGTAGTGTTGCATGCTTTCTAAGCCTTCTCCCCACTTCTGAGTAGTGGCTGGGTTGATCAGAGCAGAAGAGAAGTTGAGGAAAAAAGGGCACACATATGTTCTCATGTGTATCTTCCACATTAATGAGTCAGTCTGGTGTTCCCTAATATAGAAGGCAGGGACAGATATATTAATGTGGTTTTTGTAAATATCTTATGTATTACAGTTCAGCTGCTGTTTTTATGCTGATGGAGCAAATACAGCTGAATTGAAGCAGGCTAAATAGGAGCAATAAGATTCATATTCTCTGTACCTCTATATCTTCCTCAACAGCAAAGCTGTCAGCTGAGGAGTGCCACTCAAGCTGTTCTGAATTTTGATTGCTAGGGCAACCAACATCCTTCAAAAGATGCTGGTGGAGCGGAGAACGAGGAACTGTCCCATTTATGTCTGTGAGCACTGGGAGAACAACTGGAGACATCCAGTGTGCTAAGCAAAGCCCATAGTAATGAAGCTGAATGGTGCTTAGAGCTGCCAAAGGAATATCAAAATTTGGGTAGAAGGAAACGAGCGAACAACTTCATTTTTATATCTTTTCTATTCCCTCTTGGATTAGAGGTTAAATAAACAATAAGCATGAGTTAATCAGACACTTGGGAGGAAGAGGAAGCTTGTTTGAGCCTACTGTACTAATATGTATGGTAAACTGTGGCGCCTGCAGAGCCAAATTTCAGAGGGGATGAACTGAAAGGTGGCAGCCAGAGATGGGTAGAGATGCTAAAATTCCAAGCAGTGGAGTCAGGGCAGACATGGATGGGCTGAGAGCATGGCTACTCTTTGGCCGTAATGTGTGCTTAATTTTATGGCTGGGAATAGGCCTGCTGAGAAGAACAAAACTCTTTTTATTTAAAGTAAGCATGTACATAGGCACATCATGGTCTTGAAGTAAAACCTAGTCCTTGGTGTAAACTTGAAGGACATTAACACCAGCAGCATGAAATTGGCATAATTTCTGGTGGGATTTGTTTACAGTAAGTGACAGGAGGAGAGAACAAAGAAAGAATGGCTGGGAAAGGGAAATGGAACATGCAAAACAGTAACACAGTGATACGGGTTAGATAAGGAGACTTTCTGATGCTGCTAAATTAGTGCTCTGAGAAACTGCACTTTCAACCTCTCCTAACATTAGGAAAAAAACCTAGCATTTTGACTTCTACTTAACTGGTTTGATTTAGTAGTAAGTGTTTTTCTTTGGAAATAACAAATGGGCACATTGGAGTATTTATGCTGTTGACTTTGCAAGGTATTTATTTTTTTAAAAAAGAGATGAATGCCAAGAAGCTTCACATTTATATTAAATACATTCCAGCAGTACAGTGTTTAAGTATGATGGAGTATCAACTGTTGGTGATATCAAACTTGGCTGTTTTATATACTCTTCAGTCCTTAGAGCTAGCATGCAAAATAATGTATTATATTGTGATATACATTTCTCTTTGAGGCTGCATTGTCTCGTAGATCTGGGGTAAAAGAACATGGTAGATGGTGGTATTCAAAAAGAAACTTGAAAAAGTTGATTAAAATAAGGGTGGCTTTGTTGTACTTTTACATGCCCTTAATTACATTTTTAAAGAAGGGTCCTCAGAAAACAAATAAGAAATTGGCTACCAAAAGTATATGGCTAGTACATCATTGTCTGTGTGGTAGCTCAGTTCTCCAGTTTTCAACTATTTTCTTAGGCTTTCTTATCCTGAGATTATCTGTGCCACTAAGTGACAAGAGCACTAAAAGCTGAAATTTCAATTTCTGTGTAGTTTAGACTACACACCATGGCAGTTATGAAGGAATCCAATCTTCCCTGCAGCTGCTGAACTTTTTTTCGTTGTTGCAGTTAAAGAGAAAAAATTTGTAAGAGTTTGTTGAAGACGAGACCATTTTGATTCTTGGCTGATGGAAAACTATAATGGTAACTGTGTTTAGCAGTCTGTATTGATAAGGTGTAAAAACGCTTCCTGAAGCTGCTGTCCCATTTAGAATCACATAATCATTGATGTTGGAAAAGATCTCCAAGATCATCTTGTTCAGCATTTGACTGAACCCTGCCATGTGAATTAGATCATAGCACCAAGTACCATGTCCAGTTGTTTCTTGAACACTTTCAGGGACAGTGACTCCACCACATCCCTGGGCAGCCTCTTCCAATCCTTACCAACCTTTCAGTGAAGAAATTTTTCCTGATGTCCAATCTGAACCACCCCTGCCACAGCTTAATGCCATTTCATTTAGGGTGTAATACATTTTTATTAATCTAAAAGATGCTTATATTCTTGCTCATTTGTGAAATAAAGAAACGTCCCAATTGTATTATACTTAAAATGAGATGAACAAATTCTGGATTTTCATGGCCCTTTTTCCCACACCTCCCATGCACAGATACACACACAGAGGTATAGGACAAGACTTTAAAAATTGATCTACACATTTAGAATGCTATTTATTATGAATTTATTGAATAGTATCTTGAAAACTTGCACTCTTGATAAATCTGCTATTCTTGGAACTGACTATGTTGCCACAGTGTTCATTTGTCAAAAGATGAAAAAAGTAAATGTACCCAAAAATGATTTCTGCAGTTCTCTTGTTTTTACAATTTGCCATTTACTGCAGAAAGATTTTTCCCCATTGGGTCATTTACAGATTGGTTGCATTTTAAACAGCTCAAAATTAATTTCCATCTTGAAATTCCTTTTAAAAGTTTTGGATCTTTTTTAATCCTGAAATTTACTTTAATTTTCAACAGTGTGAAAGACTGTTAAAAACTCAATCTTAAAATATTATTACAAGAGCAAATTGAAAACAAAGTTTAATGGCAACTCCTGAGAAAAATTGTGCTCGTTTTGATTATATTTGTAGATAAACAAAGGCAAGAAATACTGTTGCCACAGTAAACAGATATCACTTGTTCAGTGCTTATTCAGATGTAATTAGAATGTTTTTTAAGGATATCTTGGTACTCTTTATGTTGTTTTTAATAGGGCTTATTATAGGAAACTCTCAGAAGACTGATGGTAAACTAGTGTCCTGGTATTTAAACACAGGCAATTACAGGCCTGTCAGCCTCATGTCAGTCTCACACAATATAATGTAACAGCTGAAACTAGGGTCAATTAAAGAGGAGTTAAAACAGGGTAGTATAACAATGCCATATATAAAAATGCCAATCTATGTATTTTCATGGACTGCATTTTGTGAAATGGAATTTATAAATAAATGCAATTATTGGATTTCATTTCTAAAAGTACTAATACGTAATAACAGTAGATACTGGGTATAACAGGGTTACAACAGAGTTGTGTGTAATTTGGTATATTCCATTTGATATTTTAAGAAATGAAAATGATACAATGTCAGACTGGCTAACATTTAAGTATTCCTGTCTGGCTGACCAGTGTTGAAATGCAGCCATGAATTGTGATCGTCATCTGATTCTTCCCAGAATGCCGTAAGGATTGTTGCTTGTTACTGCTATACTGCTAAAGGTTTTTCAGCAATCACTTAGTTGACTGCTGCTAGCATTTTTAGATGTCCATGATTCCTAGGGTGTTATTTATTGAAAAAATCTGTCTGGTTACAACCAATAATCACTGGGCGAACTACACCTAACAAAACAATTCCATGTTAGTAGCCAAATTCAAAGTCATCCACCTATGGACAAGAAAGCTGTCAAGCTGACTTTTTTTTCCCCCTGTTTGTAAAAGTGTCTTAGCAGCAGTGACTTCAACTGTCATGAAGGTCAGAATAGCCCAGCTGAGTTCTTCCTATGATAACAGGATTGAAATAGGCCAGTGTGATCTACATATGCCTGCTCATGAGACAGACACAGGCTAGAAAGAATGTCCATTGTAATTTAGTTACTCATTAGATAGTTGAGCTAAGGTCATAAAGCAAATTTTAAATCAGGACTGACTCTTTTCCAAGCAATGTATTTATTAAAATTGCGTTTGTTGGACCTGAAATAGTAAGGCCCAATATAAGGAGGGGGAACTTGCTAGACAGGCCATGGTAGCTCTCTTCTGATGTTAAGCTGTTAGTTATTTGTGTTATTGAGACTGGGTTTTTCATAGAGTTCCAGCACCTACATAACTCTTTCTTTCCCTTTCAGAACTCTTCTGTTCCTTAATCAAAGGAGCCATCCAGGATCCAGATAATGTCATTCCATGGAACTGAAATTTTGGTGAATTAGTCCAGGTTTCCTAAAGGACTGTAAAATGGAGCCAATAACTTTCAAAGTTAAAAAGTGTCAAACACCTAGTGATTTCTCAGCAACTTTCAGTCTCCAGCTCGTGGGTTCTCTCCCAGTGCATTCTCTAACCACTATGTCAATGCTGCCTTGGATTGTGGCTGAGATCCAGTTGCTCAGTGCAAAGTCTTCCAAAGAAGAACCCAGCGTCAGCCAAATCCGACTTTGTGTTTCACCAGCCAGTTTGCGATGTGAGCCAGACACAGGGAAAGCCCAGCAGTGGGATCCTTTAATTTGTTCAAGTTTGTTTGAGTACAAGCCACAGCAGGTCCACAAACTGATTCACAACAGCCACGATCCGAGCTACTTTGCTTGTCTGATAAAGGATGAAGCAGCAAACCAGCAAAGTATCTGCTATGTATTTAAAGCTGATGACCAGACAAAAGTAAGTAAAAAAAAAAAGCACACACCTATGGAGTTGCTTTTGTGCTGTTTGAATCCTTTCACTACACTGTAAGGCCTTAAGGTTGTACTTAAAATTAGAGAGTAGATCTCATTAAACTTACTAACTTACTTTATTAGATGTGAATTGCTCAGTGGAATTTGAACTGCTCAGTATGTGAAATGAAAGGTGTGTATGTCTCCTACAGGATCAGGGCCTGAATTTCGTCAGCTTAAAAAACTCTTTAGTTTGAGATATGGGCTGAAATCTTGGCCCTCAAGTCAGTGAGAGCTTTTCTGTTGATGTCACTAGGGCTAGTATTTCACTCTCGAGTCACTGTGAACTTTATCTAATCCTGCAGTCAGACTTCTCAAATTTCTGTTTTCCTGAGTTGAGACCTATGTGACTGGGAAACAGAGATACCTTCTTTCTCAGAAAGAGGAGAGGGTAGTGCGCAACCTCCATGTGTATCATATCTCTAACAACAGGACCCTGAGGAAACCTTTTCCTAGTGCAGTAATTGACAAAGCCTGGCAGGCAGGTTTAGAGAGTGGGAGAAAGGCACAGTCTCTGCACCTCTGTGACATGCAGGCTCGTTGCTATGTGACATGAGACAGGAATTGGGTATGCATGTCTGGCAGTGGGTGAAATTTGGCTTAGTCTGCATTTCCTAACCAGTTCCTAATCGGTTGTGTCTTTGCTGGAAAAGTAGAAGCATTAAAATTGTCAATCTCTTCTGTTTGAGAGTAGTGTGAGACACTGTTATGAATGAGTAAAATGAGCAGGATTTAACATAGTTACTGTGAACTACTGGGGACAAAAGGGTCACATATCCTGCACCTCTTGAATGTCGACTCTAGTCTCCATGATGCTGGAAAACAGCCTGCTCACTTGACTCATAGGAGGTGTCCTGCTGAAGAGCCCTGGAGATACTATGTGAATATACACCACACATTTGTTTTATGCCAACCTGCCCAGTAGCAAAACATTGTACAGTTCCAAATCCGTGGTCTCAAGCTTACAGCTCAAAACATAAGGAAACAGCTTTAGTTAAATCCCCCCAGATAAAACAGCAGTTCCAGTAAATTAAAAGGCAAATATGTTGTAAATCATAAGCATTCAAGTGAGAAATCCTGTCAAGTTAAAAGTAGAATACCAAGTTTATGTATGTAAGAGCAGAAATAAGGAATAGATATTTCAAAACTTGGTATTGGATAGCAGTTGGTGAATGCATTTTTCATTTTGCTTATGCATTTACTTGTGCTTGTGATTTTCTAGGATTATGGTGAGAACACACCACTGATCACCTTCAGTTCATTTTCTTAGGCATTTTCTTCTGCAACAGAAGATTCAAGTACTTTTTCATCATGTTTGACCAAATTCCTGGACATGTTTGAAATGATTAAGAAGAAATTAGGTCTCTAGTTAAATTTGCAGCTGTGTATATATGTTTTTAGAGACAACACCCAAAATTTTTGGCCTGTTTTAACTACTTAGCTCTAGATTCACACAGATACCTATCCTTTCAAAAACTACCTTCCACCTGGTCTCTTAACTTGCCTTGCATGCAAGAGTTGTTTCTCTTGACTTCTCTGCAGTCTAGGTAGACATCTAATCAGCATTTGTGGACCTGTTTTAACAAACAGTAATGGAAATGCCAGGTGTTCTTACCATCTAAAGCAAAGCCATGCCTCTTTTACTTAAATTTTGTGCAATTCCACATTTTAAGTAAGTTCTTTGCGCTTTGTAGTGTGTTGTTACTTTGCCCTGAATATGGTCATATAATGCCTTTTAGCTAATTGATGTTTGTGTATTTATCAGAATCGAACTGATGTTACCTGTTTGGAGATGCCCGACTTGAAAGGATAGGGAACACACATGTGACTTGGTTACAAACTGAAGGAGCTGTTTGTTGAAAGCCAGTGAGTTGGGATGAAGAATTTAGAACTGTTGCTGCAGCTTATGTTCAGTTTCAGAAGAAATAAATTTTACAAACTGGACTTCAGCAGCCTGTGCAACTCAGCAGACTCCTGTGCTGACACTTTTGTTTGTGAGACTCTTTTTTTCCTATTTGCTTTAGGTCTGTAAAAGAATCACAGAAGTCCAGATACATCTAGTCGCATAATTTACGTGTTCATAACAATCTGTAGCCAACAACCTTGGACATCCAGACTTTTGTCATAATTACTAATTACAATAATACCGTAAACTGCAAGAGCCACAATTCTTTGAGTTGGCATATATAAATCTGTTGTAGGGTTATATTTGATGAAGAGTTCTTGGATTAAGTCAGGTCTGATGGAGGATTTGAAGTAGAAAGTACTTCGTGCTTTGCAAGTAAGTTCTGTGCATCTCCCCACCTTAAGATAAGTAGAATAAAAGGGGGCAGAAATATGTCTGTGGGAGAAGTACTGTAGGAAGATTAGGATGTTAAGAGTAGAAGACTAAACAATTAACGCCTTTAAGAGGAGGACAAACTTGAAAGTCATGCAGACAGGCATACCACTGGAGGTGGTAGAAAGTACAGAAATCCAGGAATAATCAGGCTTTTAGCATCAGCATTACAGACAGACTGCAGTCCATTAACTGTAGTTTTACTCCTTTATAAATACAAATTGAGCAAGAACGTACATCTGATTAGTGAGGGATTATTTCACTGTTTAATATGAGAGTTTTGTTAATGTTGCTGGGTAATATTTATCTCAGCTTTAGAGTTTATGAAGGTACATGTGATGCCATGTTTTTCCTGCATATGAATACAAGGCTCTTTGGTTCATTGTTGCTGCATTTCCAACATATCCCTTTTAGAGAAGAAATCAGTAGACAAGTAATTAAGTAATGTCAGGATTCTACAAAAGGAATTCTTTGTTGTGCTGCTCTTTAGCAGTGAAAGAAAAGGTAGTGCCCCATTGTGGACTTTGTCGTCCCTTTGTAGGATCCTCTATAATTGTTTCCACTGTACCATCATAGCAATGCGTGGCTAACTTTCCCTGCTGGATGGCATTAAGTAGGGAAGGATGAGATGACATTACTTGAAAAGAAGCATGTGAATATGGAGATCATTCCACTTTATTTTGTGCTTAAAGGACGAGTTTGCTCTACCCAGAGAGAGATTCTCTTTGGATGGATTAGAGTCTTCTTTCCAAGTAGATTTGTCAGACATGGTATCTGAAGTGTTTCTTCCTTCATGTATAACATCAGAAAGTTTCCACTAGTTGCAGATAGTGGAGTTTGTTATCCTTCTACATCATCATTTTGCAGAGGTTCTGATGTGGCCTAATGATTGAGTAATTTCTGCCTGAGGGTGGGGCTGAAGCATTATTAGGTGCTCAGGAATGGAGCTGGATTCAGTTATATTGCCTGCAGGGAGCTTATGAAGGCTACTTATAGGTCAGGTGAGTAATGGTGGGGGAAGCTGGGGAAAAATTAAATCTCCACTAAATCTGTTAGTAGCATAGTCCCTTCAGCTTAAGAACACAGCCTTGCTGAACACCTTGGTGAGAGTGCTTGGCTACTGTAGGGAGTGCAATGGAAATGAAACCATACATGCTCCACACTCTGTGGCACACTCCCCAGTGGCCTCTGGTCTGACATTTGCTCATGTACTATAGAAGTGTAATGCTATTGATATCACTGTTGGTATTGAAAACTCTATACTTAAAAATTACGGGCATTTTAGTCCTACAACTGCAGGTGATGTGTGCCATTTCCTTCCTGAGCTCATTCTCACCAGCTTTTCTTCTGTATGATTCCCTGCTTTAGCACATCATTCACTCCAAGAAATGAAAGAGATAAATGACGTGAAGCTAATGGCATACTGTAGGAGGGTATCCCCCCTCCAGCAGATGCAAAGTAGCCAAAGAGTTATGGAGGATGAGTAATTTCTGTTCTTATTTTCAGCTTGGAAAAGTAATTCCAGATGTCATTATGTTGATCCTTCTTTGGTGTATCGAATGATTTGTTTTACTTAGGTATGTTTAATCTTACTTGATGGATGTTTGGGCTGGCAAATGAAACAAGGGTCACTAGTTTATCTGACTCATGCCTTGAGCTAGTATAGAGTTAAGGCAAGTTAAGGTTGTGCTCTTCTTTATTATACTTTTATATTTATTATAAATGAAGACTAGCAGTTATAAATTTAATGGTTTCACAGAGGTCTGAGTCAAAGAGGACGTTCAGTATCTCAGCCTTTTTCCATGTCCTGTGCTCCATTCAGCAGCAGGCTCACGTTTTCCCAAGCCTGTCTTCTGTCACCTACATAGTTATAAATACTTACTGTTGCCTTTGACAACCCTTGCTAGATTCAGTTCCAGGTGGACTTTGGCTTTCCTGATCATGTCTCTGTCTAGGGTTGGCAAGTTCTTATCAAGGCTCTCTGGAAACTGGCTGGATTGACTATGCCCTGCTGTGTTTTTCTGACAGCAGATATTTGGTTCAATAGTGGTTGAAGTCCCTCATTAGGACCAGGGTATGCTAATGTGAGGCTACTCTGAGCTGTCTGTAGAGTGCATCATCCACCTGTTCTTTCTGATCACAGGGCAAAACAAATTCCTGTATGCAGAGCAGAAGTCAGCAGACAGCGCTGTCATTTTTAAATTTTTCTTTTTAAGTGAAGATCAGAATGCTTGAGAGTTTCCCCTTTTTTATTCTGTGATATGAACTGGAGGTTTAGAGAATTTGAGGGAAAGGCTAGAAAGTTGTGCCTGATGTCTTGCAAAGGAAGTATTTCTGTGACATTACCAATGCAGAACTGGAGTATGAAGAAAGGTAAAAAGTTCAGTTCAGATTTTTAAGGGGTTACATTTTGTACTGGTGTTTTTGTTTGTGTGTGTTAGGGTTTTTTTGTGCCCAAGACTCTGGACACAAGTTGTCATAACATCCTGTAATAAATGCTTGTGTTTACCAGAGCAGTTAATGCTATGATGGCAAAACACTGGGTAGAACTTTTCTGCTTGATAGAAAATTATTGTCTGTGATTTAAACAGGATCACAGCTGCACAAGAAATGCACAAGTCTGTGTGGTGCTTCTGAACCTTCTCTCTGTAGTGTCAGTCAGGGACAACTTTTAGCCCAGACTGCTGCAGGAGTGATTTAGAATGAGAGTTGTAGTGTCTGCATGGTTACAGCAGACTGGGACACCTGCTTGAAACCTGAGCCTGCTGATTGACTTCACCTGTGCCAAATCTGCCCCAAGGCAAGCACAGATAGGAGCAATCTCCTTACACTGAGGCACTTCTTGAAATGAAGCACTTGGCCTGTTGTTGAGCTTTTTGGTTGCAGATGTGGTGCCTTCTGTTGTCAGAGGTCTCCAGGACTTTTGTCCACCCAATTCTTTAACATTTACTAAGCTTTTAAACAACCTTCACCTACTTTCATGAGTTAAAATAGCTTATGCACTTAAGTAGATCATGCTGTCTTACCTGGAATGCAGCACTCTGTTATATGTTGTTTATGATCTGATTATGTGCTGAAGAAGCTGGTTTCAGATAATCAACACTTAGCTCTCTGTGAGGCTGCACAGAGTTGAACTTCACATTATTCATCTATAAAAGGAATGGCAGGGGCCGAGTGAACTCCTAAGCAGTTGTGAGGCTTGGCTTTGTGATTCTTACACAACTTGTTTTTACTTTAGACTCTAAGGTATAGCCCCACTAAGTATCTCATTTTTAATAGCACCTTTTCCCTTTCTTAAAAGGATTCTTAAAAGAATTCAGGGAATATAGTATTAAAGATATAGGTGATCTTTTTTTCTTCTGTATTTTACTGCCTGATGAGTCTAGGGATATTAAAACACGGTTCTTTCGCAAAAAACAAAGTGAAACAAACTGAAACAAAACATAACTGAAACAAAATTAAGTAACTGGACTAATGTCAGTGCAAATGAGAACAGAATTTAGCTGTTTTCTGCCTCTTATGTAGCTTTGGGGTTTTTGATTGAATCTGTGTAATTGCAAACTGCTAGCACTGCTTTTTGATTTAGGACATCTCTCCTGTCTCCCAAATACTAACTGAAGAAAATGTAGAATACAAAAGGAAAGAAAAGGCAGCAGAACAAATGAAAAATCAAATACATATTTGTGCTCTGTGCATACACAGTCTAGTTTATAAAGTAGGTCAAAGTTTAGCTGTGTAAATCCTAACAGAATATCCTGTATAATGCAAATAACCAGCTGTGCTTTCAGTACTCTCGCAATTAATCAAGCTTTACAAGCTTCTTGAGCCTTGAGCATGAGTGTGATGACACCAGTTCTATCTTGGGATCTGTTCAAACAGTTCGTGTATGTGAGCTTTTCTGTCAGAGAACGTTAGTGGCCAGTGACCCTGTCCCTAGCAGCATTATTCCAAGCCTTTATGGGGATCTTGTCAAATCTTAGCGTGACTTTGTGACATGCTGCATCAGCTAAGTGCTCGTGTGTTTGCTCTCATTTCATAAAAATATTGTGGGATTTTCCTAAACCTTGTGTGATTGCCACATGAAGAAAGTAATTTGTGTAATACCAGTGCTGCTGTCTGACTTACAGTCAGAGATAATGTCTGATCAAGGAAGCTGAAATTAATCACAAGGTTTGTAAAAAGAGTTGGCTATCCTCACTCTTACAGTAGCAGCAACAAAACATTATATATTCTTGTATTTTCTTATCTTAGTGTGATAGTTAACTGTGTAGTAATCAGTATCAGATGGCATTGTTCATGTACTTTTCAACTTAAATAATACTGAAAGTAGCTGTGTGTTACTTGTGATGTTACATGCACTTTACTTTAGGGTCAATGTTCATGCCGAGGCTATTTATTGTTCAGGGCTATTAACTGTTCCTTCACTTCTCTTGTTGGGGATTGTAGCAGAAATACAAAACAGTAGAACTGAGGCAAAAAACATAATTACTGGATTTGTGATGGTTTCTCATCTGATTCCTAACCATCCCTTTTGTCTTACTTGTGGCCTATGATGTCCAGCACAGATAACTGGAGCCATGAATATCTAAGCCCCCTCCAGAGTTGCAGTAGTTTTCTTTAAAAGCTTCCTTACTCATCTCCAAAGAGAAGCTCACTCTTAACATCCTAACCAAGTTTGAGTCAGCTTTCCGTGGCCTTGTATTCCCTTGTTGGCTGATTTGCATATTCCCACCTTTCCCCCTATTCTTTATACTGTGGTATCACTCAGTGAGGTGTTTCATAGAAATTTGAATATTCCAAAGGAAAAGTGATAAAGTTTCAATGAAATCAGCATTCTAACATGATCACAGAGCAGTTTCACATGCACCTTTGTGAGAGTCAGGACATCACTGCCCAGAGGAGAGAAAAGGCCCGGCCTCAAATCCCCAGTTCATTCAGTCTTAAACTGCTGTGGGGTTTTAGTTCAAGTGTAATCTATGATTGTACACTGAGAAGATTTTATAGCTGTCCTCTGTCAAAAGAGGCAATTCTGTTATTCTTTTCGCTTCTGATCCATCCCTTGATGTACATGCTTGGTGTTTTCCCTTGTGCTGGCACTGATGTTTGTCCAGCTCTGTGTTGAGCTGCTTTAGGGGCTAAGGTAAAATAAACTTTCGTTCTGCTCCAAAACCAATTTGGTGCACCTTGCTAGATCACCATAGGTGGTTTTTGTCAAATTTCAAGTTCACATAAATTTGGAAACTAAAGTGAACATAAATTAAATTGGGACAAGTTTTTCCTGGTGCTTTCATAAGCAGGTGGGGGAAATAACAGTGCCACACCAGTAATATGAAGTATGCACAGTTTTGAAATTCTTAAATTAATTTTGTGGATACTTGGTGCAATGATGGTTGTATGCAATTTAAAGCCATAAAGTTTATATTAGAGAGGGGGGGAAAACTGCTTTGAAAATAACAGGTTTTTTATTTAAGAAATCAGTCTTACCTTAAACAGTGTTAATGTTTGTGGCACACAATACACTAGCATATTGAGGCGAGTGTGATTTGGTTAGCAAAAGTGAGAAGATAGTTTTTGTCAAATACGTGAATAAACAAAGGTCATATCTGTCATGTAGGTTAGTACAGTCTCTACAGACAGACTCATGAGTGGTCCTGGCTCATATCTGATTGATAACAGTTATCTTTCCTCAAGACTAGGAAAACCAAATCCTCCTATTTTCTGGGCTTTGCAAGTTTCACTTGGAAACTTGGGTTTTAGCTTACTTGGAGCTACTATAACATGGACATTCATATTCAGGCAGTTGTATTTTCTTCTTTTCAGATTTTAAAATGGTCCTAAAAGACAAATGCAAGCCATGCGTATTAAAATATGAAGATGCCAATTCATAAATTATGATACTGAGTAAATCACTTTCCCAAAATAGCTCCATATGTTTCCATGCAGTTGGCTTTTCATTTACGAGTTTTGCCTTTCCTGGGCTGACGTTTATGCTGTGCTCCCAAGGTCATCAGATGGGGGCTCTTTGGCTGTAGTGGAGCGGAAAGCCAAAGCAGAGGAGGCATATATAACCACTGTATTTACTTTAGCAGCAAAATCTCCCATCCTGTTATATGTCAAAGTGAATAATGGTAGAAAATCATTGTCGTAAAATCAGTGCTTTCCCTTGCCTGGTGTAGACATAGTTGTTCTCTATTTCTGTTTTTTTTTTTACCCTCTCTGTGGACGTCAAGTTATGGGAAAGACTGTGGGAAATACTTTCCTAAAGAATGATTTGTGTGACTGGACAAATACCGGCTTAAATGGATATGTGTGTTTGCCCTAAAGGTTGATCATCGAGGATCTGATACAAGGATTGAGTTGATAATGTCAGTTTATACTTGGTTTGTCCTTTGTATGAAACTGCTGGTTGATGTGGACTTCCCCTTTCTTTCCCACCCTCCCCCCACTTTTTCCAGAGTGACAATAATTGAGATCTATTCCTAGTCATAAAAACAGCTTCACTGATGATTCCTCTTGCACTGGGTAAAGTTTGGCCCTTCTGCATAACTGATTGAATGCTTTTCATTTGCAAGCTTCTTGTTTCAGCCTTTAAAAGACCCCCCACAAAAGTAGCTCCACACAGGCAGAATGTGCTTCAAAATTGTATTTTTAGTAATCATGATGTAGTTTGTTGTGTTGCTTTGTTGCTTATATGCTATGCTTCTACTTATAATGTAAAGAACTTGCATGGAAAGGGGAAATAAAAGCTAAATTTTGTAACTCCTCATTTGAGATTTTTGGAGGCCACATTCAGCACAAAAGTGTAAAGTAGAGTTTGCAGTGAATGTCTGGGGGTGTATTTGCAACTAAACCTGTGGCTAACTGAAATCGAGGTGTTTTTTTGAGAGTCAGAAAGCAAATTATACATCAATCTTATTTATGAGCCTTTGAGGCTGAAAATCTGTATGCATTTTAACTTCAGGCTACTTCCTTTGAAGACAACAGACATACTTGCAACGATGACTTTAAACGTGCTTGTAGATACTTGCTTGGTTAGCACTGATAATACATAATATATTATTCTGCTTGGGTTTATCCTTAGTTTTCTTTTCAATGACATTATGTTGTTCGCAGAGAAAAAAAGTTTTCCAATGCCTATAATTAATTAATTTGGAAAATTTTTTATTGAAACAGAAGTACTTTTACAACCAGACAAGAAAAATTATAATTCAAATACAAGAATATATTCAGGATGATTAATGTGGTTGATTCAATACTACTAGTACAAAAATTAGGATTCTTTCCTTATTTAAAATTTCAAATAGAAGTATGGCATATATCTATGAAGCAATAATTTACTAAAGTCTTAAGAGCAAAGCCTTGTTTATCAAATTTAATTCTCTGTGGACTATGAAAGCCATGTTCTAATATGCATCTTCAAGTACAAATAGCGTTGGTACCTTCAGAGGTTTCTCAATGAAGCTGAATTCAGAGACATTTCCAGAAGTTGTGTTATCATGTTAGGATTGCCTTTGTTGCACCAGCTGTCCAGCAGCAATGAGGCACTTCAGTTTTCTCGAATGAAGTGCATATTTCAAAGCGACATAATAGTGGGTAATGACACGCTGGAACGAGGCACTCTTATTCCCGAATCAGGATTGGGATTTGGGAGAGAAAGCAGTTGCTTCTGCGGAAGCTCTCTGCTGTGGGGAACTGTGCAGCATTCCTGACAGTAGCATTCGTAGCCAAGTCATTAGTAAGCTTTTCTAATTGCAGGAAGAGAACTTCATTGTTCTTAAAAGGGATTATTCCCCAGAGTGCATAGCTCCTTTTGTCCCCCCAATCTCTTCACAAGTCCGCAGATTCACCAGGGTTTAAGATGAGGTGCTTAAGTGCCACTTAGTGGCTGTCCGGAGCAAATGTGAGACACTGGAATTGCTGTAATAGTTTTCACCTCTTCTGCTTCTGCTTTCCAGCAGCAGGAGAATTGCTCGCCTTACCATGGAGATACCAAGGCTTAATCTAAAACTGGTTGAAATCAGTTGAAAGATGCTGGTGGATTTTCAGTTAGAAAGTTGCAGTACTTTAATTTCTATTCTACTTTTTTCCCCAAATTGTCCTTCTGAAGTTTGGGTTCTCCTAGTGGGTTTTTTTTCTTTGGTTTTTGTTGGGGTGTTTTTTCAATATTTTTGCAATGCCTCTAAAAGTATTGGAAGGATTTTGTAATTTACTGTGTAACAAGAAGCAGCACTATGTAAGTCTGTAGAACAGAAATACTGCTTCTTTCTGGAGTTTATCCTTGTGCATTAAATTTCACAAAACAAGACATCCTTAACATTGGTTAGTGTTTAACATCAACCACTGTTCTAGGGTGTTTCTGCCTCTCAGCAGAATATCTGATAGATGTGAAAACATTAGCTCTCAGTCATGTTGGGAGCTTGCTATAATAAGTTTTTATGTGTGTAAGGACAAAAGTTTGTCTTCTAGAAACTTGCAGGACTTCTGGATATTCTTAACATGTATGTTATTAACTGTGTGCTGAACCAGATATATCTTTAAGACACATAAGGATATAGTAGCAACTTGATCTTTGATATAAGTGGGGGCAATTCTCAGATGAATAGCTTTTACATCTCAGAGGGCATGCATTGACTGTATGCAGGCTTCCTCAATACTGGGAGGAGGTTTTCAGTGGAGTTTTCTGCAGGAAGTTTGTGCACTGCAGAAGGCATGCTTCAAGTTTTTCTTTAGAGTGGAGTTGTCTTTTTTCTTTTCCTTCTCTTTCAGTTTTTGTGTTTAATAGACTATTCTTATGCATGCTAGATTTGGAAGAGTCAGAAAAGTTCCCAGTAACCTCAAACAAACAAAAGACAGATCTCTGATTACATTTCTTGTTAAAATTACAGAACAGAAACTGTCAAGGTCTCAAGATAAACCCCTTTGCACATGTTGAGACAATGTACTTCCAACCAGCCATATAAAATCTAGATACATGACAAATATTCCTTAGCCAGGTAACTCTCCGTGGCCTGACTCTAAGTATACACATTTCCATAGGCATGTCAGCCTATTCTGGAAGTCTTAATGTCAGCTTGAAATATCAGCTGAATTAGACTTTGGGGGTTTTGTCTTAACTGGAGTTGTGAGTAAAATCAAAACACTTGTATGGGGATGACATTGTAAATCTACAATGAGAGAAAGTAATACTTCATTCTTACCAAGTTCTTGTTTGACTGTATATTACAGCTTTTTGCATGCTAAGAGAAAAAGCTGGGAAGATTGATTAAAACTGGCCTACATTCTACTCATAAATTACAATTGAAAGCAATGAGACACTTGAGAATTTAATATACACTGGTTGAAATGTCCTGTTTAATATCTTTGTCAATGATGTGGACAAGGGGATCGAGGGCACCCTCAGTAAATTCATAGATGACACCAAACTGAGTGGGAATGTTGGTCTGCTGGAGGGCAGGAAAGCTCTGCAGAGGGGTCTGGACAGGCTGGATCAATAGGTCAAGGCCAGTTGCAAAAGGTTCAACGTGACAAAGTGCTGGATCCTACACTTAGGTCACAACCACCCCAGGCAATGATATGGACTGGGGGCAGAGTGGCTGGAATGTGGCCACAGCTGGCTCAACATGAGCCACTTTGTGCTCAGGTGGCCAAGAAGGCCAATGGCATCCTGGCCTGTGTCAGCAACAGTGTGGCCAGCAGGATCAGGGCTTGGCACTGAGGCCACACCTTGAGTCCTATGTCCAGTTCTGGGCCCCTCACAAGAGGAAAGACATTGAGGGGCTGGGCTAGAGAAAGGCAACAGAGTTGGGGAAGGGTCTGGAGCACAAGGCTTTTGGGGAGCAGCTGAGGGAGTTGGGGGGGGTTGGCCTGGAGAAAAGGAGGCTCAAAGGCGACTGTCGCTGTTATTTATGAACAGAAACAGACTACAAATAAGTTCATCAGAAGTCTGAAAAGAGGAAATTTTTATTAACAAAATGAGTACCTTATATAAGGCACTTCATGCTAAGTATAAAGTGTTTGGTGAATGGGAACACTGCTTTCCCTATTACCATTGGTTAAGTAAAAGAAACAATATATTCTATGTTATGGAAAATAAGGATGAAAAAACACCACCTGTTGTTTTGAGAAAGGATATTGTTTAGAGAATATGTTTACACAATTTCTCTTGAGAAAGTGAGAAGCTTTCCCTAGGAAAGAAAGGATCTTGACAAGCTTTCAGCTATGAAGTTTCAAAGACAGAAAATTGTCAACTCCACAGGGCTATGCTGCAACAATATGAAAGGAGATTGTAGTGAGGTGGGGATTGGTGACTTTTCCCAGGTAACAAGTGACAGGATGAGAAGAAGTGGCTTCAGTTGCACCAGGGAAGGTTTAAATTGGATATTAGGGAAAAATTCCTCAGTAATAGGGTTCTCAGGTATTGGATCAGGCTGCTCAGGTAAGTGGTAAAATCACCATCCCTGGAAGCATTCAAAAAATATGTGCATGGGACACTTGAAGACATAGTTTAGTGGTGAATATGGCAGTGCTGGGTTAGTGGATGGACTTGATGATCTTTCAGGTATTTTCCAACCTCAAGTGATTCCATCATTCTAAAAGACCTGCTCAGATGATTTGAGGTTCACTTATCCATTTGAGTCTTTGTACCTGTGAACATATTCAAATCTGTGAGTTAAGACTTGCAAATTTTTCAAATATGTGAGCTCAGACTTCCAAATTGCAGTGGTATCTGAATTTACCAGATTATTTCAGCAAAGAATTCAGCCGTCTAGCCCATCCATCCAGCTTTGTGCAGGTTTTTTCTTGAATTCCAAAGTTCCCTATTGGTACTAAGAATATTCAGAAAGGAGGTAATGACAGAAGTGACCCATGATTATGGGGTTATGTATTTATTAATGTATTTCAGTAGTGTACTGCATGTCAACTAATATTTTAGACTTTATTCCTGAGAACACAAACCCACTTCCAAATTTTACCAGCTTCGTGAGTTTTGCATGAAGTTGCATGCCGCTGTCTCCCCTTGTTGGTGATAAGATGGTTAACAGAACCTGTGGTGAGGGGCTGGTTCAGTCTGCATGGATCCATGTTTTTTTGGATGGCTGACTCAGCACGCAAAGGCTTCCATTGTTCTGGCAGAGGAGCGGAAGCACAGTCAGCACATGTGGTTGAAATGTGCAGTGATGACTTACAGTAGTATATCCTGAGCCCTTTGAAGCAATGTTTATCAAAACCACAAAAGAGCCATAAGGACAAATCCTGCTGCTGTATTTTAAAAGCCTCTGCATTGTGTGTTCTATTTCACAAATGTTTTCCAGTGTGTTTTTTAGGAGTTAAAACAGAATTGTCTGAAAGTAACTAAATGTGGAATGTTGTTTGTAATGAAACCTGGAACTGTAAATTTCTGAATGGAAAGCAAACTGAATCGTGGGGAAAGTGATTTTTCAGATTGGTAAAGACAGTGTTTGAATCTTAGTTTGAAAGATTGTTTATTGCCATTTTGAGGCTTTCACTATAATTGAAACACAGTATGAGTTAGCCAAAAATATAAAAGCAAGAGTCCACATCACTGGCAAGGATACACTCAATGGGTTAATAAGCCTGCAGAAGAGGGTAGGAAGGGGAGAGATTCGAAACAGTAAGTTAAAAATGTGTGCAAGGGAACATTGCTGATAAAGTTTTCTGCTTTCAAAACAGCTGAGAAGGAATGTAATCAACAGCACAACATAGCAAAATAAAAATCACAGATAATTTAATAAAAGAAATATTTATATGCTCCATACAAAATTACTGTATTTGTAAATTACTATGTTATTAGGTTCCAGTGGTATTCTTAATTTCACATTACACTGGAATTATCTAGGTAAGAACTGTGCTGCAGCTTGTAATCAAATGGAAGGCTGGTGATGAGAAGTGATGAGCAAGGCTTGGGCAGGCAGCTGAGTGCTCTTGTTAATCAGCTGCAAGGAGCTGCAGTAGTTCGCAGCTGGCTGCTGCAGTTCTCCCACCAGGGTTTTTGTCCAAAAGCACCCGAGCACGGAGGCTTATGATATGAGGGCAGCCTTACAGACATTAAAATTTCTTCAGCTTGGTTCTGGAAAAGAACAGGACAATGTGGTATTTGTTTCCTCTTTTTGTTAGCTATGCTTAAGATGCATAAGGATGTAGTAACAACTTGGCCTGTGATTTTAGTGGGGGCAGTTCTCAAATAAATAGCATTTACACCCAGTTGCTCATCATATGTGAAGTGCAATATAGCTCCATTGACTGTAGGTAAGTTCTGGACCCTACACTTACTGAGAGATAAACCTGAACTGATAGTTCTTATTGTTAAGCAATTCCCAGGAAAACAAAGAATATTTTGGTTTGGGGGTAGAATAAAGTTACATATAACACTTAAAGTTTTATTTTAACTGTTGGAGTTTTTTCAGTTTACTGAAATGGGGGTTATTTTAGAATACGTGAACTACAATATAAGCCCATTAGAATCTGTGTATTGTCTATGGGGATTGTGGCTGAATTAAATAATGAGAAATCAATGCTGTTAGAAATAGATTTATTAAGTAAATTGCGGAGAACTGAGAAGACTGGCTACTTTTCATGGCTCTCTATACTATTGAACTCAATATACTTCCCTAGTCTCCTGCTGTTGCAACTGAAGTATACAAAGTAATATGCTTAGTAAAGTGGGACTATTTTTGTATCTAAAATTAATTATGTGAACAGAGAGTTAGGCTATAACTGTAAAATGATGCATACGTGACTGCTTATTTTATATTACTCATTACTAGAGTGTTCTGGTAGGCTACAGTAAATATGGGCTAACTAAACTAACTTGAAGTCCCATGTAATGGAAATAGGCATTCATAATATATATGTCTCCCGTAGTATATGGGGAATTGATAAAATTATAATTATCTTTTGATTTCAGCCAGTCAAATGAGAGGTGTCATGTTCTGTTCTTAGGTTTTCCTCAATACTTTCTAGACATTTTTTACTCTATAACTTATCTATAATTTGAAGTAGAAGTGCTTAGTAGTTTGGGGGATTTTTCCACTGTGAGGTAATGCTTCTTTACAAAGGAAATGAGACCTATCTTCAAATGAATTGTCTTTTTTTCCATCTGACTTGTGTTAATTATATAAGATACAAGATCAACAAACACTTTAAGTATAACATTTAACTAATTGCATTTTGAAAATGTTTTTTAAAATTCAAGAGGTTGGTTTTGGTTTTTTCTCCTGAGATCTGTGAGTGCTTGTCACAAGGAATCAGCAGGAAGCTGATGGGAAGATGGTGTCAGCTGCTTTCAGGGCCATGTATCTAGTGCGAAGGGACATTAATGGCAATTTGATTTTCACATGTTTTGCATCCCAGTGCCAGGAGATTTTTAAAATAAGCTGTCTTGCATAATTAATATTTTACAGTTTATTCAGTTGTGTCAGGGTGTGTGTGCAGGTGTGTGGCATCCCTGTGGCATCTGCTGCTCTCTCCTCAGAGCCACCTCAGCATTCTGGAGAGCTCAGCTTGGTGACACTGAGAAGACCAAAAGCTACTGCCTTACAAGAATGAAAAACAGGAGCTTCCTGGCTGTTTCAGCTACAGTCAAGACTTAGCTGATGATCTCAATAGCTAGACCTGTGTTTGTCATTGCACACTGGGAGCATCCCCATTTATTTTGAGCTCTGTGATTTGCTTCTGCAGTTTCCTAGTTTGCTCTGCCTGTTTCCTGCTCTTTCTGCTCGTTTCACAGCTTCCAGAAAGTCCTCATTCCTAAACAGAGTAAATGTGTGGAACCTCTGATGTATGTGGCAATTCTTTGCTGCGCTCCGAGTTTCCCCTGTTGCTCATTTGCCACAACATCCTTGTGGGTTTTTTGCATCCAACTATTCAGATCAAAGTGGTCTCCTCACAAGAGATCTTCTTAAGTCTTGTTTGGACTAACCTATAGATTCAGGCTGTGTTTTTTTCACTCATTTGTAGAGATCTGATAATTTGATTACAATTAGTTCACTCAGCAGTATATATTTCATCTTGGTCAAATGCGGACATATGATTATTTGAGTGGAATTAGTCAGAACCTATGGCAAAGTTCTTGACAGCTTTAAGCTTTATTTTGCTGTCTGTGGGAAGACAAAAATATCCAGCATAAAGCTTGCCAATCCAAAGTTTGCTCATCAATGTTTTTGGAAGTGCTTGAAGTGGCAGAGTGATTTCAGTTGAGAAGTGCTCTTCACATCAGATGACCCTAATGTTTCTGAATGGGCACCAATGGACACTAAAGCTAGATTGTGTTACTGTTTCTGCTGATTATGTATAGCCTTGGTTACTTTACAGGATGATGGGTTCCACATACTGTGGGTAGTATTTTCTCCAGTCTTTTGTTTGACTAAGGATTCACCAAAACCGTTCCAGTCTGAACTTTCTGGAGCAAATACTAAGAAATTTTACATTCCGTTCAAAGCAACTGACTGATGATCCCAGCACATCTGCCATCACCCACAACTGCCTTCTAACAGGGAATAAGAAAAGCACAAACTGTTTTCTCTAGATGCAGCTTTTCAAATGAAAAAAGAGAATGCCTAAATCCTTTTTTTGTCCAAAACAGACTCAAGGGGAAGAATCTGAAGATAATGGCAGCCAGTCAGGAAAGCTGCTTCAGCCTAATGAGGTGTTTAACACTCTCATGACCTCACTCCAGTTGATGTAAGCCTGCCTCTAGGATATTACTTGCACAAGGAAGACTTCAATTCCACCGTGTGCTGAGTGAGCAACATGGCCCATGTGTTCCCACGCTTCTCTCCTGCAGGTGTAGAATCACCTTTCCCTTCACAGAGCTTGCTTTCCCTCAGTTCTCTTGCTGAGGTGCAGTTGAGCCTCAGCACATGGTAGTCCTCTTATGCTCTGACACAGTTGGAGAGAGAAGGGGTAATGGTGGTAGGGAAGAGGACAGATAGCCCATCACCAACACGACTTCATTCCCGAGTGAGAAATCCTAATACCACTTGAATCAAAGCATTTTAGCAATTACAAATTTTGTGGTGGAAAAGACAACTATATGTAAGTTAAACCTACAGGAGAGGTTGGAAATTACTCTGCTGCTGAATCAGTGCCCAGCAGTAGGGTGAGGAACTGTTCTCTTCTGTCTGCCACACAGGGAGTGAATTGCAAGTTATCTCTGGACACCAGCCCAATGGCAGCATTTTTCATATTTGCTACTGGATAGCTAATAGCCAGGAAATTTCACTCACAGTGCTAAGAAGATTATCCAAATCTGTGTAATTTCTGTTTCCACTGAGTGTCTAGAAACAACCAAGAAAGTCATCCCATGTGCTTTGGTGAAAGCTGGACTTCATCTTTAGCATGGGCAGTGGGCTCCTATGCACTTCAATTCAAAGGGACAGCCACTACCAGTCTGTGGTTAGGTGTTGGGTCTTGCTGTTGTATTTCATCAGGGAGATGGTGCAGATCTTGTTTGGTGAAGTAATTCAGTTTTATGATAAATATTTTATTTTGTATTGAGAAAAAAGTTTGCTTATAATTTAGCCAAAAGAAGTAACAAAACTTACTCTTTTCTTCACTGCAATATCTATTCAGAAGCCACTGAGTTAGGCTTGACTGAGTCTTTGGATAGGATAAAATCCAGAGGATTCATTACTCTTTTCCATTGATGGATTCAGATAAATAATTTTTTGCATCTTGCGTTGTGTGAAGGTGCCATGAAAATCTGGTATTTCCTTAGACACCTTTGTTTTGGTATGATTTATTATGGCTGTATCTAAGAACCAAAACATTATTACATTTTGAAGTCACATGACAAACAGTACTCTTACAGTAGTTGCTTTCTTTCTCTCTTTTTTCCCTGATAAAGTAGAAACCATCACACATAAAACGGGGAAGGATGAGACAATACTCAGGGAATTCCTAAAGATCAGTGAGAAATAAGTGATAAAGGATAAAAATTATGGGTGTTTTTAAACAAATACCAAATATTGGAAAGTGATAATGGCACGCATATTTTTTTCTTGTATTTTTTTTTCACCTGAATTTATCAAGACCTTCTTGTGTACAGGAAGGAGATAAATGAAAGTTGCAAGTCAATGTGGACAGAGGGGATAATTCATGAGAATAATAACTGCCAAAATATGTTTAAGTACAATTCAGAAGAAAAAACTTTAAATAGGAATGGGATCTGCTTTATAATCACTACTAATGGTAACACAAGAGCAACAGGAGAGGCCATTTCTCAGGTACCACAGTTGTGGCTATAGCCGTGATGCAAGTTCTTGTGAGACATCATTCAGTGATGACACTGTGAAGACTCACCAAAATATTTATGGCCATTAAACCTAGAGAAACTGAAATCAGAGGACAATGAGTCAGAAATACTCCTCTTTTGAGTTGAAAGGTCAACTACACCCTCCTTTCTTCTTAATATTTCCTTATGTCTCCATTCTCTTATTGGATCTCTTTCATTCTCCTAATGGCTTCTTTTAATGGAGAAAACTTTGTTGGAGAAAAAATAATGGGGGTATTTGTGTAAGTGTAAATTTATGCAGGACATCTGTAAAACAGAAAGGTCACCTTTCTGATCATGTAAGCTTTAAGTTGTGGCTTTGAAGTATTTTAATTGTTGCTATTTTAAAAACAGCCACAAATATCTTGCTAATACTTTCCATGATAACATGGAACAGCTTATAGGACTGAGGGGTTTGTTTTGATTTTCAAGAGATCATACACTTGGATAAGATGGTGTCAAGTGCTACTTACTACTTATGCAATACAGATGTTATTCCCTGGCCTTGACTTTTTCCATTTCCCCAAAATGGGTATGTAGTATTTTTGGAGAGACAGTTATCTACACAAACCAAACTTAAAATACTAAAATACAGACATTCTCTTTTAATACATATGAACATCCTGAAAAATTAATTCAGTCATTATTCCCACTACATTACTAAATGTATCTTTGTTGGAAGGTAAGCAACACAGTGACCTTTTCATTTACACTGAAGAATTTCATGCATTACTAAATGTTTTTATAGCTGAACACTTAAGCCAGCTGTTTCCCAAATGCCGAAGTGTGCCCACTTCTCCTTCCTTCAAGGCCAGCATCTATCATCTTTGTTTAACAGATGAACTAAAGCACAGAGAGCAGTTATGTAGCATGCCTGAAAGTCATGTTAACAGCAGAAGCTGGAATTCATTCACTGTTACTCCATCTCCTAATTCATTATCTTCACCACAAGACCACTCTTCTTCCCAATCCTATAGAAGCATGTAGAAGTTTTCAGAGTACATTTAAAATCATACAAATGTTACTGTAACAACTACATGCAACAGGTTTTGAAGTAGTGTGAAGTAACACAATGGAGATGGCTGTTTGATCCAGTTGCAGACAGGGCAAGAAGCCAGATATCCTGACTGACATCAGTATTTAATGTGGACTTGGGGTAGATGTGTGTATTGTTAGTTTAAAATTGCGTAAAGATGTCAATCAGGAAGGGGGAACTGGAAAAACTCCCAGGCTGGCAGGATCTCCTCAGAGAAAGGGGAAGAAATAATTATTTAGTAGTAATATTGTTCATACTCAATATGAGAGAAATTAGACTCTTAAGACTCTGATCTACCATCAAATACAGTGGTTATACTGTACAACAACTATGAGCAGCACATAATGAGGAGCATTCTGCCTTTTTTGTGCTCGGTTACTTTATGAAATAAAAGCAGACCTGGTTCTGTACTTCAGATATTTCTAGAGTTCCTGTGAGGTTCTGAGTTTAAGGCCCTGAGAACAGATGTTACTTTTTCATGTATGTGCTCTGTACACATGTACAGTAGCAGCAGTGAAAATTTCCCCCTCTATCATGCCAGTAAACATTTAGAGACTGCTACCAGAATGGATATCAGTCATATTTACTCACTTATTGGCTTATGGCTAAAAAAATCTGTACAATCAAAATGTCCATGGCCACTGTCATAATGACAGAGAGAGCCATTGGCCATCCTTGTGAATTATCTCTAACGTGTAGAACTAGTAGAAAATGGAACTCTGTTCGCCTTTTATGAAGATCTGAATTGTATTTGTTAAGGTTTCCATTTCAGAAACTGTAGCTTAGGTATAGCCTGAGAAGAGCTGCTTTTGCGTTGCCCCCTCATCCCTCTGGGGCCCATTACAGCCATACAGCAGCGCTAGGGTGCTCACCAGCACTATGTTAGGAGATGATAGAGCTCTCTCTGGCAGCTTGCTGCCTTGTTTGCTTTGCATGAACCAAACCCAGGGCTGCAGGGTCATGCAGTCTGGGGCAGGTGCCAAAGCTACCCCTTTTCTCCCTCAGTGAGCTGTGAGATTGGCTCTGCTTCTCCACGGCCCATGTGCGTGAATGTCACTCTTTCCCTCCTGTTTTCATTTAATAACTTAAACAACTGGAGCAGCGTCAGCTCTAACCCAGAGATCATCCCATTGGCCATAAGTGTGCAAGTGCAAGCATATACAGGGCACTCTCACAGTGGAGTAGCTGTCTCAGTGAGAGTGTCTTTGGGCAAAACAAAGAGATGAATTTGGCACTTCATTGTCTAACTTTGACCAGTTGTATTTTATAGAGAACTGCATAGCAGATCCCTATGCTTTCCTGTTACGATTGTGCAAATCTAGTTACTCATGTGTTTTCTGTGTAGTGGTGGAAAATAAAGGGCTTTTTGTTTTGAGCCCAGTGGATTATTTCATGTGAACTCCAAGCCTTCTTTTTCCTTCCTGGTTCTGTGCCCTTCCTCCAAACTCAGGAAAACGAGTTGTTTCAGGCAGCCCTACAGCCACTGAGTAGGGGAGGAGGGTGTTCGCAGCCAGCTCAGCCGGAGCAACGACAGGAATGAGCATTCCTGGCTGGGTGGCAAGGAACATCCCTAGACCTGCCGGAAACATGTATACTACTGTCTAGCCTTCCACGACGGTCTGATTCCTGGAAGTTGAGCTGCTAGCGTGTGATGCCGAATGCCATTAGCTAACACGAATGGCAAGACAGACTGGAAGTGTAACATTTCACAGTAGTTTCAAACTGATGATTTTTCGCTCCATCCTTTAATGTTAGGAATGGCTTCGATGCCGGGATGTTCTCAGAAAATCTTAGTTACGAATCCCGTTCTCAGCGCTGTTACGTGGCCGGGCAGCACGAGGAGGCGGCCGGCGGTTGTCTGCGTTGCCGGCGCACTGCCGGAGGGCGAGCCCGGTACCTTCCCCAGCCCGGTACCCTCCCCAGCCCGGTACCTT
>CM031860.1:43954670-44121647 GCA_018697195.1 Certhia americana | reverse complement strand
AGCCCGGTACCTTCCCCAGCCCGGTACCTTCCCCAGCCCGGTACCTTTCCCAGCCCGGTGCCTTCCCGAGCCGCTGCCGGAGGGCGAGCCCGTTGCAGCCCGGGCGCGGGGAGCCCCGCCGGAGGCGGAGCGCGGCAGGGGCGGGACGCGGCCGCGGCCCTTCCTTTCCCTTCCCTTCCCTTCCCTTCCCGCCCCGCAGCCCCGCGGCCGGCAGCCGCCACGGGCAGTGTCCCCGGCGCGCAGAGCTCGCCGTGCCGCCGGCCGGCGCTCGGCGGAGGGGACACTTCGGGAGTCCGTGCGGGCCGGTCCCCTCCCGGCGCATGAGGCGGTGGGAGCAGTGGGCGGGAGAGGCGGAGAGGAGCGGCCGGAGCCGGGGATCGCCGCGCCGGAGCCCCTAGGATGTCACCATTGTTCAGCTGGGTGGCCAAGGTAGGCGGCGCGGCGCCCGCTGCCCTCCGCGCTCGGGAAGTCCAGCCTTAGGGCTTGCAGATGTTCACGTGTAATTTCAAGGCAAGTCAGTCATCTGTGGGAAGGGAGCAGAGCCCTGCTGTATTGTTCAGCCATTCAAAAGGAGGAGCGCTCAAAGTGACCAGTAAAGCCAACCTGCTGTCAGACGTGGCTTGGGTTTAGGTGCTAAAAGCGACGGTGCAGGTCTGGCCGACTTGTTCAGTGTTGCTGCGGATCTGCGAAAGGGGAGAGCTGTAATTAAAACTGCTCCGAAGGCCTCTTAGTGCCTGTTGAAGTCCAGCGCTACTTTTGCGCTCTGGGGAATGTGTAACAGCGCTCCCACTGTTTGTTTTGGAGTCCTTTCCGTGGTTTTTGTCATGCTCTGAATTTATGAAGAACAATAAGTTAAACACATGTTTAACTATGACAATGCATGTGTCGTGCTGGCTTCTTCGTCTGCCTGTCTAGGACTTGAGTAGGATTTTCCACTGTAACTGAAATTACATAGGGATGCAAAGCAGTAAAGATGGTTAAAGATCTCTAGAATATAGTTTTGAGCTGGTCTTTAAAAAAAAAATCTGAAGTAGCAGTCATTCTGCTTTAAAATGATTTAAAATTTAAATTTGAGCTGCAAAGAATTTGAGAATTTAAAATGAGCTGCAAATGATACTCTGCCTCAAGGCACAGTTTAACATGTAGAAGAGGACAAGTGTGTGTAACAGCTGTATGGCAGTCAAGAATTGTAGGTTTCTTGAATAAATTAGCTGAGGGAAAAAAACCTATATCTTGAAATTCAACAGACAGCGTAGGCTGCTAGGCAGACCACATAAAACCTGTCTCTCCCATCTCTGTTGTCAGGTGTAAATGGTCAGTTGCTTAATTACTTCTGCATCCCTGCTCCTGTTTAACAGATGAAATACCTGCCCTCGGAAGATGCTAAGAGGGAAGTACTTGATATGTGACTGTTGCCTTTGTCCAGATTCTCAGATAGAAGGATTTGCTATTCTGTTTTGAAAGGGGTCTGCTGACTTTTAGACACACCCTGAAAAATCGAAATGTATCCTTCTCTCTTTCCACTTGCCTTTCTTCTCTGGGTGAAAACCTGTTGGGTGGAGCACAAAGTAGTAGTTGGTGTAGTTATTTCTCCTGTCGCTCCTCAGACTGTGCTTCACGCATAGCATAAGCCCCAGTTTGCGGTATTATCTGAAGGAATGATGATGCCAGTCCTGACTCTTGTAAATGTGCATGTACAGGTGGCTACTGTCAAAGATGCGTGATGCCATTGAGTAGTACTTGGATGCCCCCAAGAGATGGCTCATTTCCTTCCCTCATTGTTCACTTGTCAGCTGGGCAAGGCAGCTGGTCAGAGAAGAGTTGGTGTTGGAGGAGGTCAGAACTTGCAGCACACGGAATTCACTGTGCTTCTAGAGAAACAAGCTCTTGCACAGACATACTTCTAACTGCTTTTAGGAGTGCGTTCTGGGCTTTCAAATCTAATTATTTCAATGCTAGTTCCTCACAACTACATAGTTTTATTCTTTTGAGGCCATTAATTGTCAGCACTAATTTGGGAGGGAAAGTAAGGCAGCATTCTTAGAAATATAAAATGAGGCTTGTTAATAGAGAAAGCTTTCCTGCCTGCCAAAATCTGATCAGTAAAAATGTAGGAGCTATTGCTGTGGGCTTTCAATACAAATGCAAGCCTTTCCAGTGTTTATGAAATGGTGGCCCATTCCAGAACAGGGAAGGACTGTGGGATGGAAGGAGGACGAAACTCTAAGGAAAACAGTCCTCTTACATCTATTGCTTAAAAATGAGTGACCCCCCACTTAAGTAACGTGTTTAGTCTCACCAGGCAAGTCACCAGGCCTGCAGATAGTTACATTTAGCAATTTACTACCATGTGCTATAAAATTGATTTCCCTGGTGTTTGTGTAAACATTACCATTTAATATATCTTGTTTACACATTTTTACATGCCGTTTTACCCATATCTCTTACCTACACACAGGCTTCTCTGGGCTGAGTTTTGCAGTGCTGCCAGGCTCAGCCATGGGCTGGAGGATAAAGCCCTGCTTGAGTTGTATGTGGATTGATGTTGCCCCCATTGGCATATGGATACTGGCTAAACCCCTGAATGATGCCTTGATGGATAATGAATTCTAAAGTACTGACTTGTTTTATTCTCCTAAAATTATTTAAATAAAAAAGAATAGTTATACCTGTTTTTCCTGCATGGTTTGATACAAAGTTAGACAACTGACTTAAGGGAAGCCCTTGACTATGCACCAAAAAGCACAGTCTCTTGAAAGTGCAAACTATGTTTGCACTGTTCTGAGTAAATAATACAATTACTTTTGTAGATACATAAAACCTATTCATATTCAGTTTAGATCACTGAAGTAATTGTTGCAGAAAGTAATCGTGGGGTTGAAAAATGTCAAAGCTTTTCAGTCTCAAAAAAAAGATACACATGCAGAGTTTTAGTGGTAAACTGGTGCATTATTAATTCATTAGTAGGAGATAGTAATACAGTGACAAGTGTTAAAAGTAATTTTATTTCTGTTCCTATAATATTTAATACAGCTTTAGTTTAAAACAAGAGATTCGTCTTAGTTCTTTACAAATTCCTTAACTTTATAATGCAGGTTTCTATTCAGAAACAGCTTTACAGCAACCGGAATTAGAGAACTGATTGCTGAAGAAATAAAAACAGTTCCTAGTGCAAGAAATTGTATAAATAGAGAATTTTGAGTAAATGTGTCCTCGGATTGTTTCTCAGCTAGCTATGGAATTTATACAGTTTGTCTTTCTAGTTACACTAAAGGGTGCTGCATATCATTTAATGGCTGCTAACTTCAACTTATTGTGTCTGAAGGATTATAAACCAACAAGAAACCAGTAAAGGAAATAACTAAGATAAAATGCAAAGCAAATTTACACAATTTTATTCAAGGTTTCTTCTCAAATGATTTTGCTGGTAGGGATCAATCCGCCTTGAGCAGCTGCCTCCAACCTGCAGGACAGCAGGTGGGAAGGAGATGCTGCCTCCTGAGGGGAGCTGAGAGTGGTAGTGTGTTGCTGAAGCCTGAAGAACCTCCACTTATGTGCCACCAGCACTGGAAGAAAAGGGTGGGTTTACAGTGTAGCTGTCCCCAGCTGGGTTGTCAAATCTTGGACCTTGAGCTGAGAAAGCTGATTGTATGGATTCCTTCTCCTAGGAAAATCAGATTTTAGGGTGTATTCACAATAAATGCTCTGAAATTCCCAACAGCTAAACAGTAAGTTTTAGTTTAGTTTGTTTTTTTTCCAAGGATTTCTGAGTCTGAAGGGCCTATGAGCTTTCCTCAGTTTGGGAAGCTCTCAAGCCATCAAGAAAGTTGCTATCCTATTCAGTGCAGCAAGACGTGGTTACTTGGCTTGTGTCATGAAACATTACTGAAGAAGTAATCATAATAATATTGGAAATGCCACTTACATTTTTTGTAATCCTAACATAGCTTTTTATGCTCTGTTCAATTGATCTTGCTGCTGTTTTGCCATCATTCCTACTATTTTCTATATAATAGAGTGCCTAGTAGACCTCTGGAGGAGCATTCATGGGAGTAACAGTATACTTCTTAGTTTAGGTCAGAAGCTACAAATGAAATCAATTTTCCTTCTGTAAAGGAATGAAGAGGAATGGGAGACTGAAAATCAGGATGGCCAAGAAATCCCCTCCTCCTTTTTTTTCCTCCTTTTTAAGAGTGTTCTGGAAGGATGATTTGGGGTTTTTTGGTGGTCTATTCTAGGGTATATCACACTCATTTATGAGGATGTTTTGCTCCGGTTTAACTATAAGTGCCTCCTTCTTTCATTCCCCACAGCTTCCAGCAAAGTTGAGCACCTTTGAACATCTTTAATCCCTCAGTGAATGATTTACATTTCAGCCAAACAAATCAAGTTTTGATCTCTTCATGAGCCTTCATAACCAGGCATTTTAAAACTGTCTAAAGCCAAAAAATGTAATTGCACATTTGTTAAACCTGTCTTTCTTTTAAGCCCATCTTACTTTTGATAAATTATTTGGGTAGGTGAATAAGTGGTGGTGGTATATTCTATGGCATGCAACTCTTGGTTTGTTTGTGCTAGTGCATTTATCCCTGATAACCCTTATTGTAAAGGATTTTGGATACTTTCATACTGTATCAAGAATCAAGTAGTTAATAGAGAGCTAGTGCCAGGGAAGGATTGGAAATCGCTGAGGAGGGAAGGTTCAGAAGCCGTAGTTTTGCTTGTAGAAGAATCTCCTTGAAGCCATGGACGCTGTGGGTAAGGCTGTAAGGACAGACCCTCACTTGTCCCCCAGGCTGGATGCCAGCAATGTAGCAAAGAGAAAGTGCAGATTTCTGCCAGAGCTGTGTTTTGGTGCCCAAGCTTGCACAATGCCCCTGTTAGAGAACGCTACGTTTCTGCTCAGTGTGATTCTCCAGGTCAGTTTATGTTGGGGTAACATGTTGTTGCCAAATGACAGCTTTCAGATAAATGTAGATAATCACAAAATACCAAGCAGTTCAAATGCACTGTTTTCTGTATGCCAGTCACTCCCCGCCTTCCCCTGCGGGGGCCTGGGTGATGACTGAGGAATATGCGCTCAGCATTTGAAATGAAGTCAGTCCTGTGGTGAAACCCCTCAGTTACTCAGCAATTAAGTTCCCTTTGGAAGTGTTTGCTTTTATTCTTGGTCCTTCCATTTCTATTTCTGCATGCCAGGCTCAAATTGCACCTGCTCTGCTTAGATGTTCCCCGTTTGATGGGAGAGGGCCGGAATACAGTCACTCACATGGCTTTTATTTGATTGCACAGGTGCAAGGCTATGTCCTCTGCATTTGTCAGGTACATTAGGGGTGCTTAGTAAGGAGCAGAGCTTTCCACAGAGAAATTTCTGGCCATGTAGATTGCAGTTAAGCAAGGTTTTTCTCTTGAATCATTTATGCCTTTCTGAATTAATTTCTCATGAGTATCTTCTTTCAGGCTCATGTTGACCTTCAGATTTAACAAGCCAAGCCTGACAAGGTAGCTGAGCTTGCTCTTTTGTACAGGTTCTGTCCTCTGCAATTCAAAACAGAACTTTTATCCTCTAGTCAAACACTCTTTGCTTTTCTCTGCTGAGAGGCACTCTGGAAGTTGGTGATAGCTGTCTTCATGTGGTTAACATGTTCTGAGCCAACCAGTAGCAAAACTACTACTAAATCCTGTAGGATCAGGGAAAAACCCAGGTTGTATCAAAGAGAGATATTTTAAAATATTTTTTTGCCATATATACATATGTCTGCATCACTGCAGTTTAACTTCATTTGCCTTACATTTGATGATTTAAAATATTGTTTCATGTTATAGCCTTTTTTTGAAAGACTACAGTAATGAAGAAGTTGTTGATGTGTACTAGAGGTATTCCTGAGAGCACCAAGGCAGCAGTTCCACTCTGGGTCCCATAAATAGAAATACCCTTAGGGAAAAGTCAGGTAAAGAGCTTCTTTACAGTTTGTAACTTTCCATCATCCTGAATGTAGAAGCTGCAGTGTTTTTGAGAAACCCCTGCTTTAAGAGGTTGTTGGAACTTTTTCACTGTGCCATCTAATAAAAGCTTTAAATACCTTAAGTCTTCTGAACCATTTTAAATTTGAAGGAGCTGAGGTTGTGTATGGTGTACAGAGGTTGACTAATGACTTAACAAGTAAATCCTCAATGGAATTATTCAATTATTATTCAATTAATGGAATTACAGCTTGGCTTGGGTTTTTGGGGGAATTTTTTTTAGGTTTTTGTTTTTGATTTTTTTTTTAATTAGAAGCCTTTATGGCTCAACTGTTCAAGCTGAAATACTTATGGATGGCAATGACTCAGAGGAAGAACATTCTCAGCCTCTGTTTTGGTAGTATTTTGCATATCAGTTAAGATACACAAAATATGTCAAGAGATGCTTACTAATTTGTATGGGGAGGTGAGGCAGCAGAGCTGGGAAAAGCAGCCAAAACTCAAAGAGCAGAAGCTGAGGCAGGGGAGTGCCTTTAGCTACTGTGTATTGGTTTTATCACGGAGTTAACTCTGCGGAAATGTATTTGAATTGTTTTCAGTTATTCTTGCTTTTTATCTAAGTTACAGTAACAAATCATGAAATACATTAATGAATAAATATAGAATTTTAATAGAAGTGTTTTCACAGAATTGCAGAATAAGCTGAGTTGCAAGGGACCCACTAGGATGAAGCCCAGCTCCCTGGCCCTGCATGAGACACCCCCAAGAGTCACACCATGTGCATCGTCCAAATGCTTCTTGAACCTCTGTCAGGCTTGGTGCTGTGACCACTTCCCTAGGGAGCCTGTTTGAGTGCCCAAACACGCTCTGGGCAGAGCACCTTTTTTTAATATCCAACCTAAACTTCCCTGACACAACTTCAGGCCATTCCTTCATGTCCTGTCACTGGTCACCACAGAGAAGAGATCAGTATTTTCCCCTCCTTTTCCCCTCATGAGGAAGTTGCAAACTGCAGTGAGGTCTCCCTTCAGTCTCCTGGAGGATGAATCAACCAAGTGCCCTCAGCCACTCCTCACATGACTTCCCCTCAAGGCCCTTCACCATCCCAATTGCTCTCCTTCAGGCACATTCTAACAGTTTTATATCCTTATAATACTGTGACACCCAAAACTGCCCCCAGCACTCAGGGTGAGGTTGCCCCAGCTCAGATCAGAGCAGGACAATCCCCCCCTATGCCCGGCTGGTGATGCTGTGCCTGATGCACCCCAGGGCAGGGTTGGCCCTCCTGCCTGCCAGGGCACTGCTGGCTCATGTTCAGCTTGTCATGGACCAGAACCCCCAGGTCCCTTTCCATGGCACTGCTTTCCATCATCTCATTCCCCAGTCTGTCTGTATATCCAGGGTTGCCCCATGCCAGGTGCCGAATCTGGCACTTTCCCTTGTTGAACTTCGATGGTGACTGCCCAGTCTGCTACTTTATCAAGGTCACTCTGCAGGGCCTCCCTGCCTTTGAGAGAGTCGCAGCTCCTTCCAATTTTTTGTCATCTGCAAACTTATTTAGTATCCCTTTTGTCAAGTAAAATCTTTCTGAAATCATGGTTTTCTTACTGAGAAGCAAGAGGGAGGTTCAGTCACCTTTACTCTGTTTCAGTGGACTAGAACATAACAACAGGGTTTCTGCTGCCTCTTTTCCCTTGTGCTTTCAAGTTCCCAAAAGGCCAGGCCAGTATTCCTGGGTCAGCTGGCCAGGTGCACGAAGGCTGCAGTCCTTAGCCTGGATGAAATCCGCTGTAGGTTGCATCTACGTTAGCAACAAGTTTTTCAAGGGGGGCCGCTGGTGATGTGGATAGATTCTGTACCTCACTTTGGGACATGGGTTTTACTTTGAATTGCCCCTAATTTGGTGTTGTGAGCCAAATGCCTGAAATTTGAAGTGAAATGTATCACAAAATGAAGGTTTAGTTCTGTTTAAATGGGTGACAGTTCTGGTGTTTTCAGACACCCCTGTAATGTAGTCTGTCACACAAGAAGTGGAATGGGAGAATCCACCCTCAAACACATTCCTGGTTCAAAATAAAACAGTGGTCACACCAGATTATACTTGAGAGTCCAGGTAGAGAAGCTGGACACACAGCATACAGATGGCCTTGGCTGTGTGGATGCACTGCAGCACAGTGTTGTCCCTGATGGAGGGAGTAGGGGCCCCTCAGGGAATTTTTGTTTTATTGGGATGTTGACCTCTTGGCTAGTGCTTAGGGAAAATACCAAGCCTGAAGAGGTTATCTGGAATTTCTGTGCCCTAGACTTCTGTCTGTTACTAACTGAAGAACTGTGAAGATGGTTGTTGTCTTCCATTTTCAGAACACTGTGTATGTAAGCAGACATGTTGATGGTCACATTTTAAAGCCAAACCAAACATTATCCTGAAGTATCTGGAAGCTTCTTTCCAACTCAAAAGTTGCTAGCTTTGGACATGTGGATATTTCTCTTTATACCTGAGCAGCACCATCACTATAATCAAAAGCATGGTTTTTTTCCAGGGGAAACCTTTGATATGCAGCTACCAAACAGGATTTTCAGGTACAGATATTCTGTGAAATTGCAGGTTTGGGGAAAAGAGGCTACTTATGCATAGTTGCACAGGCACACTCCCTGCTACTGAAAACAGCAAAGTTGAGCTAAACTAAACACCTCCTTTCTTTTTTAGTGAACCATTTTGGGGGATTTATATGTTTATTTCAAGGAGCCAAATATCTTACTTTTACCAGATCTTAATAGTTGCCTCTCTATATTTGCTGAACTATTGGTCTGCTGCTGTAGTATTAATGAGGTGAGCTCACTGAAGCCGTTGTCATGGAAATTTGGATGGTTGGCACTAAATGTTTCATGCTGATTTTGTTTCTGTGGAGCTTTTTATAGCTTCTAATCTCCTCAAATGCAAGTCATGGAAATTTGTAGAAGTGCTTTGGAGTTTTAGACAACTATGTACAAGGGACTTGTCTTTAAAATTGGTGTTACTTACCCAGAACCTGAACTAGTAGTATGTTTTGGAATTTCAGATTTGGGTATGTCCCATTGGAATATAACATACAGAGTTTATCATTCTGTGAAAGCTACATTTCTGCTTGACATCCACGCATTGAAGGCTGACCTTTTTAGACTTTGTCTTGTAACATGTATTTTTTGTATACAAACACAGTTCATGATGTCCTTTTGTTTATGAAATGTGAAATCGTATAAAAGTGCTTTATTGTAGCTTGTTACAATTCCGTCAGCCTTTTTTTCTTCTGTTTTACAGCAGAAAAGGATTAAAACTGGTGAACTTACTGCTCTTTTAAGTGAAAGTCAGAGTAGTTTTCATGGGATGTTTAGTCATTACTTTCCCATCCGGTTCTGTGAGTTGACCTGAGGCAGCTGAAATCTGTTACTATATGACAAAGCAGTAAATGTGCTCAAATCAGCTCACCAGGATTTTGTACCACTCAGGCAGAATGCTGGAAAAAGCTGATCAGCTTCTTTGCTCCAGTTCCCCTCGGGCCTTTATAAGTTTAATGTTCAAGTAAGATTCTTCCAATTAAAAACATCATCTGTGCCTGTGCCTTCCACCAGCAGCCCTAGGAAGAAGGGCTGTTGTGCCTGTTTCCTTTGGAAGTCTGTCAGCTTCTTGTCAGAGTAGGAGATGGTGTTTGACTCTGCTAGAGATAAAACTTATACATTATGTCAATCAAAAGCATTCCTAGGTTGACTTCCTCCCCCACTACCTTCCTTTGTGAAAGCATAAAAAGCATAAAATTTTTTTTTTGAGGGGAGGGAGGTTTTGACACACATTTGGGTCAGCTGTCAAGAAGGTTATATCAGAAATAGCCTTAGTTGTAATGAGGATACACATGATGTTTTCCTCCTTTTTTTGTTTGGAGTTGGGTATTGATAAAAAGGACAGAAGAATTTCAGGGGTTTTTTTTAATTTGTAAAGAAATTATATTCACTTCTGTCTGTTTTGCTAGCCCCTATTTTGCTAGTTGTACCAATTTTGATAGCTGCCAGAAGCCCAAGAGCAAAGGGACCAGAGAGAGCCTGTATCCTGTTGTACAAATGAAAGTTAATCTGATTAATAATTAAAAAAAAAAAAAAAAGTTACTGCCTAATTTACTCTCCCAAGTCCTGTTATTGCCTTTCAGTTATAAAAGACATTCTGTGCCCCGCCTCAAAAGAAAACAAAACAGAAAAGAACTCTTGTCCTGAAAGGTTTAAGATGCCATTGCTGTCTTTTTCCATTTATAGCTATTTAAGAATAGGCTTCCTTCTGTTTCCCACCCCACAGCCTCCAGCAAAGTCCCAAGCCTGTCTCAACCCTGTAAAGGGAGCTGCTTGCAGTTCCATCTTGCATCTCTCCCAAAAAAAAAAGGATTTAATCTCTGTTGATAATGAATGAGGACAGATATTTCTGGTTATTGCTTTACAACAGGTATTGCCTCATTGTTCAGCACTCACCTTGTGAAATGGGAGCCAAGAACCCTGTAGGTATGACCAGCAAGTGCTTCTATGTCTTGAAATGCTGTTTTCATTTGCAGAATTGTGTGAAAAGAAACCTTTGAAACAGGATATGGAGAAAATACATCTGAAAGTGTTAGTTAATGTCTTATTTGAAATACCTTTTGATTTATTCCACTGTTGTTCTGTATAAGTTTATGGTACTGAATGGAGGAGCTGATAAAGCTGTGCAGGATGAAAAGAAATGGTTTTTATTGTAAGGACAGAAAGGACTGGGCAGATACGAGTTAGTGAACACCATGTAGCCCACTATGTTTATGGTAGAGTATACCTATATTCTTCCCAAAAGCACAATTTGTAGGAATATCCCCTTCAAAACCAGTCAGGTGCTGTTGCATTTGGAGGTATTCTACACGCACATGGAGACTTTGCCAACTACAGTTTGCTTTTGTGTCATTCATTTTCATGGAGAAGGGTCCAAAAGTAAGAAGCAATCTAGGACATGACAGTTTATTTATGGAAATTTATTTCTTAATAAATAATATTTATTATGCAGGTTTTTTTGTATTTCAGGCTTCAAATAAGGTATGTCTTAAAAGCATGTGTAAGAAACACATGCTTTAAGTGTATCAGCAGCATGATGCACCTCTCTTGAGGAGAAAGCACCATCACAAAACAGAACAGTCCAACTTCATTAGAGTACCGAGTACACTTAAGTTCTATTTGTGAGTTTGTTTACAATACTTTGTGAACAGACTCTGCAAATATTTGTTTGGGTTTTGTTGGGTTTTTTTAAAGGAAAGAAAACCTTTTTGTGCCTCTTTAAATTACGTGGAATGCTCCCAAATTCACATGATTTTGCAGAAAGCGTACTCTTTTCTGTCTGGCTGAGGAATCATGAGGAATGTTCTTGAGCTATTTGCCTGTAATATCGAAAGGAATGTGATACTGTGTAAGTGGCATACAGTACTCATGACATCAGCCTGCAGTACTTTAACAATCTTCTAGAGGTAGCACTTGATGTGTGTGGGAAGTCTAGTCCCCTTTACATCTTTTTATGATTATGTGTAAACTGATAAGAATATGTGTTGGCTACATGGAGCTCTGCTCTTGGTGCTTACTGTGTCAGTCGTCTCAGATGATGCTAAAGACATTCATCCACTCATCCTGGTCAAAAAGAACTGGATTTAAAAAGAGAGCTCTCTTCTGCCCCACACAGAATATCCTTTGAATTTTAGTGCACTTTCATCAGCTTCTTACATGCATCCCTGCAAAATTTGAGTCCTAGCCTTATCACCCTCAATTATCCCTTTCTCTATATAATGCCCATTCAAATCTTACTAAGGAAACCATGCCCACAAGTAGGTATGTGTGTGACTGTTCTTCCTTTCAGGGGCCCATGGTGATATTCAGCTGTTGAGCTCTCCCTTATTAAGGCTGAAACAACACCTCTGTACATTTCACAGTCCTTCCTAAGCAACACACCTGCACTGTGGTTAGTCCTGCTGGTTGCTGCCCTGACTACTCCTCCCAGCCCTCTGGTTGTGCTCCAACTTGTTCCTTCTTTCAAAAGACATTGATGAGTTCCCTGGTTAACTGAGACACCTGGTGCACCGTGTGTGCTATAGAGAGAGATGTGCTAGACCAACGTGTGTGGCTGATGAAGCTTCTAGGAGTGGCACAGTTTGTAGCTGTTTTATGAGCAGTGAGGATACAGCAGCAAAATTTTGGATCATATGTGTTGAGAAGTGATGTCGTGGAGTAAAGGTGACTTCTCTCTCTGTGCACCTGCCAATTGTAAGTACTTAGGGAGCTGTTGGTAAGAATGTCACTTTAGTTCTAACTCCTGGTGCATTCCCTATGCACAGAAAAACTGACAGGTGCTTGCAAGGACCGTCATCAGCCAGGGACTGGAAGAGCTGTAGACTTTGTTGTTCCCTGAATTAAATCTGGGTTGGAAAGTGTCTTTGTGGGAGGAATAAAAATCAAATCAAATCTATTCATGAAGGGTCAATGGAAAAAACAGTTCTAAAACAAGAATTGAGGTTAATGACTGGAAAAAGTCAGGGAGGCGTTGGAGACTGTAGACCAGTCTCTAAGCAAGATAACAAAAGAAAACAAAGCCCTGTGAAGACACTTAAGATAAGACCTGAATATAAAAGGCCTTTCACTGAAATAGAAATTAACTGCAGGAGTTTATGATTATTTTCTACCTTGAATTTCTGCTAATTCCAGAGAGTAAGGAAATTGTGTCTTGGTATTCGTACTTGGAACTTGGCTGGATGTGACCCCCACCATCTCATCAAAGTTTGAAGTTGTATCTAACTTGGAAGTTTGCCTTGCTTTATATGGGAGACTGCACCGTCAGAGGTCACTTCCAAATTAAATTATTCTGTGATTTTGGAAAGAGAAATTGTGCAGTATCTCAATTTAAAAGAAGAAGAGTATCTGTAAAATATATTAATTAAAATGCTTTTGGTTTAAAAATTCCAAACTTTAAATCCTATGAGTGGAGAAAAGGGTTCGAGAAGTCAGTTGGCCACTTCTGTGGGTTAAGAAGTGGTAAGGACAGGAAATGCTAATCTGCATTGATTTCTGGACAGCTGTTTTGCCAACAGTATGTTGAAAAAAGACCAGCTGCTTTTTATTACATATCAAACTACTGAAATAAAAACTTTCCTGCAGTTTTTTTTTAAAACTGCAAGTAAATACTGTGCTGTATTACCTTTTATATGTGTTGTATATGTTTTGGTTTTTTTAATGTCTTCATTCTACTAATTTTACAAAATATTCCATGACTGCAAATAACTTACTGGTGACAAAAGTGTTGCTATCTGTCCTGATACAACTAGATAGCTTCTCCCACAATTAAATAGCTGTGTACCCTTTCTTTTCTGTAACAGTACTCTCTACTAAAATAAAGAAGGAAAGATACTAACAACAAACAGTATTAGATTTCTTGACATATTTTATTGAGCCTGCTCTATTGATCAGGAAAATAAAGCAAGTAAAAGCACTTAAAAATAATTCAGATGTCCTCTCGCTTGAGTAAGCTAGCAAAATTCAATCAAAACATATACTTGTTTCAAGAGTTTTGTGAAAGATTTTCAAGGCTTTGTTCTAGCTGGGGTGGTGTGAGACCTTCTGAGATTCTGCCTAAGAGTCTGACCCTAATGTTTTTCAGTCTCCAGCAATTTCTGGAGTCCGTTGCATAAGACAAGTTCCTGTCAGCACAGGTTTGTCTTAGGTTAAACAAAACCCCCTACGTCCTTGAAATCGTTAAGCCAATGCTTGAGCCTGTCACTGACCTGAAGCCTTATGCAGCCTTATACTGGTAGGTATAAACAGGTAGATTTGTACTGCAGGTATAAACATTGCATAATGTCTAGAATAATAAATTATCCCCCTTTTTTCTATTTTTTACCTAGTCCTCCCAGCTAATGTGTTAGCAGTTCCTTTTCTGTGGCAGGTTTTGCTGTCTTAGCTACTATATATAAAATAAAGGAGGAAACTTTTTGGGTTTTAAGTCTGGTCTTACTTAGCAAAAGTCAGCTGTTGCATTCAGCTGTTACTGGTCTCTTTTCATTAAAATAGTTTGTAACTCTTTCTTACATCTAGGGGGGGATTAAGACCTTGACCTCTTACATACTTGTATGTAAATTTACTGCTAGTTTCAAAGGGTAAAAATACAACTGCAATTCATGTGAGGGGAAGAGCTGTTCTTTGTTCTTCAGATGCAGCAAACCCGTGCATGCTTAAAAATTACTGCCCTTTGTCTTGATTTGGTGCATGGCACAGAAGCTGTAGCTATTTGGCTTGTAACTGAGTAACATGCACTAGGAAGTCCTTGGTGTTGGTTTGTATTTTGCTTGAATACACACAAGCCAAGTCACAAGAATACTCATCATTTCAGTTCCCTGCTTTGTCTCTGCAAAGTAAACATTCTCATTATAGCAGAAATAATGTGGTATGCTTTTAAAAAACCCACAAGTCCAGTGTTAATTTTAATGGTTATAGATATGTGATGATCTTCTGTATCTAATTCAGACACTCTAAACACAAAGCCTTTTCCCTAGTACATTTCAGTTATGTCTTCTGTTCAGCAGGCTTGTTTGGCCTGAGGTGATAAGAAGCTCTGTGTTTGGTAAAGGGTCATCGTTGCTTACACTGATGTTCTGTACATCGTTTTGTGGGTTTAGCAAAATAAGTTTATGTCAGCAGCAGTGGTTTTTCTGATTACAGAAATAATTTTTATCAACTAATAATATATTTGTATTAAGAAACAAGTCAGAAAATACTTAAGAATAGAAGTTGGCTAGAAAAGAGGATTTCCATGGCAGGAAGAAATCCTACCTGTATGCCACAGTCTTCCCCTACTGTCTTAGCAAGTTCTGATTAGTAGGCACAATTACCAATAGGTATGTATAAAAGCAGTTGGTATCTATATCACCAAGGTGACATAGGGTGGCCCTTCAGGAGGTCATCTAGTTCAGCCCCCTGCTCAAAGCAGGGTCACCTAGAGCAGGCTGCTGAGACCAGGTCCAGTCAGAGTTTGCATATCCACAAGGATGGAGCTCTGCAATGTCTCTGGGCAACCTATGCCAGCTTGTTGCCACCTTTGCAAAAAAAAAAAAAAAAAACAAAAAAAAAAAACAAAAAAAAAAACAAACACCCCCCCCCCCCCCCCCCCAAAAAAAAAAAAAAAAAGGTTGTCTTTCTTATGTTCAGAAGGAGCCCACAACTTTTAAAATACTCCAAGCAACATTAACTTGATTCAGGAGCAACTTCATCTTTGCTGCTTTTTGATACAAATTGAAGAGCCATAAAACCGGATTCTGTTTACATCCTAATTAATTTTTGGAGGTTTGCAATAGATGTGGTTACTGATCACCCAGTAATTAAGCATGCTGCTTAATCTGGAAATGTTCCAGCTGTGGTTAATAGACATTTGCCAAGATAGAGCCTATATATTTATTCTACTAACCTGAAAAAATTATAATATATTAACTACTTTTACTTCATATCTGTTTACTCAGAGAGACAGTGTCAGAGGATACGGAGGGCAAGTGGATTGTTCATTTTCCATACTTGCACAAAAAGTCTAGAGTGGTACAGGTAGATAAAAAGAGCACAAATCTTTATCAGGCAAAGAGCAGTTCCAGAGAAATAAGGATTTTGGATTTTTTTTTCATTCATCGTGGATCTTCTCTTTACTAATGAAAATAGATAAATGTTTAACATACATAAGTATGACAGGAAAGTGAGGTGGTGATTTGCTGCTTCTTCTGCTGCTACATCAATTACCTAATCACAAGTAATAAAATTTTATTAGCAGATTAAAAGTTTTTTTAGGTCTGTAAGTGAGAACAGAAGAGTCTGTGTATTTTAGTAAGTGTAGCACGGAAGCCAGCTGTTACTTATCAATGACATGATTCAAGCCCTAGCATGTGTGAAAATAAATAAATAAATACTCCCCTCGATTTTTCATCAACAGCCCTGCTGGATCTCCTCAGAAACAAAGTTTATTAACTACTGCAAAGTCCTTCTGTGTGTCTTTCCCTAACCACTGTCTGTATATAAAGTATGGCCACTGCTGAATAGCTATTTGTCAGTGTCTAAGGTGTTTGATAATAAAAAACATTGAAGAAGTTAAATTCAGTAACTGCATATATGTGCTGGATCCCTAATGCCTTGTCAGGGCTTTAGCTCAGCTGTAACCCTTGCAGCACCTGCACTGCTGGAAACTGTCCTTATAGTCATTGTGTGTGTATTGCTGGGGGAGCTTAACTGTGGCTGAGATAGTGACCCTCTTTGTGTGGGTGAGAGCTGATGTTCCTGGCTTTACCAAAGCAAGCAGAGTTCAGAAAATGCCTCAGTCCTTTGCTGCTGCCTCTGCAGCCTCAGCAAAACTGGAGGTGGGATTTCTGGTCTCTGCATATATCCTGGACAGTTCAGTAGTAAAATTGCCTATGGCTGGTGATTCCAGACACTCCCACAAGAATAAAACATGTTTATTAAAAATTGCTAAAGCAGTGGCAGCTTCAGTTGTGGGTAGAATGAATTTTTGTGTTTTACTGTAATTCTGATATGTTATACCACTCAAAATTGTTTGTTTTGTTGAGTGTTGAATAAATAAAACTGAGGTAGACCTTAAGCTCACTGTAGAGCAAATGCATATTGTTTGAGGTACTAAAGATTCGTTATACCCTTAATGTTCTTCTTGTGTATGATTAAGAAGTTAGGCACAAAGCTGCCTGAGCCCAAGGCTTTCCAACTGGTTTGTGACATATCAGAGAATGGGCTTATGAATCCCTGACCCTGCTTTTTGTGCCCATTCTTCCCTATTGTCTTTGCTGAATGTTTAGCTGATGACTCATGCCTTATGCTGAAGGGTGAAGTAACGCTTCCTGAGTTCCTATTTTGTAATGTTTTAAATCCACTAGGTATATGTGTGTGAATATCTATCTATATATCAATCTACCTACCTACCTACCTACCCATATCTTTGTTTCTTTGCCACATTGAGACCTTTATGAGCACTCAGAATAGTCATTCCATTTTCACAGTTCAAATTTTTTTCTCCTCAAAGTCCTTTGCTGTTTTCTCTGTTGGTTTATGCACATTACTGCATTATGATTAAGCAATAGATAACTGTAAAAATGTTGGAAAAAAACCGAGAGGCCAGGTCTCCAAAATATTCTCTACGTTTAAGGATGCCTTTTCTCATAGGGGAGATGGTTCTTCTGGGCTGCTATTTTAGTTTGCTGCTCCCAGGCTTCTTCCTTTACTATCTGCAACCAAATACTTGTAAGTAAAGTGAGTTCCAGTTGATGCTTGACAGGGGAAATTTGTTTTGTCAGGAAATTAGCACATTTTGCATGAATTTTTCTCAAAGTAACTTTAGTAAATAAAAAAGCTGGCAGAATTAGCAGTTTTAATATAGATGGTGGCCTCACATTTTTTGTTGCAGCAGGAGCAGCACAGACTGCAGAACCTTAATCTCCTAGGTCAGTCAAAGCAGTGTGATGTAACCAAGCATTGGCCTCACAGCAGCTTAGCAGAGAGCATATGCATATCACTACAGTCTAACCATATCAGCAACTGAGACAGTTTACCATCACTCAAAATGTGTCATGTGGCACTTGGGTTCTAATTACAACATCTGTGATCTGTAGCAGACTGCTGTCTCATAGAGATGCCCTGCAAGTCATATTCTGTGTGAGGTAATATTATTTAAGAGTGTCATCTAGGATAATAGAATAAAAATGAACATCTAAAATTATGAATATAATTATTAAAAAGTACGGCTATTTACATTAAAAAAATAACACTAAACTACCATAACAATGTAATATGCTATTATGAAGGGAAAAGCAAATTTGCAAGACATTCATTAACCTACATGACACAAGTGTTTGAATAAGAGAAGGGAGTGAAAAATAACAGATTAAATAGCTTTACCAATTAATTAGTCCATGGCTTCTTGTATGCTTTCTGAAGAACTCATATCTTTCATTTTGAGTTGGAATTTTTCACGTTATACTGGTTGCTTCAGCGGCAAAAGTTACTGAAGATGAAGAGCATTGCAAGGAACAAAGCTCTTTTGACAAAGCTGATGGTGGTGAACTTCTGGCAAGGAGACAAATGAGAAATTCCTCTTCTCAGTGTTTAACTGCTATAATGTGTCTCTTGAATTAATGCAAGATCACTTCAACTGGTCTTTTGTTTTTGAAACTAAATCAAAGTATCCTTCCAGGAAAATCACAACAGGGAGCCTCTTAATTTTGCAATTTGTTTGTCATAAAGCACCAGATGCTAACGTGTATTTTTTTCCCCTCCTGTAGGTGCCTGAAATTATAAGCTCTATTCGACAAGCTGGAAAAATTGCCCGTCAAGAAGAGTTTCAGAATAATCTCTCAGATGTTGAAGACCCATTTGCCAAAAAGTTTGAGGTGCTGTTCTGTGGACGGGTAACAGTAGCACATAAAAATGCACCTCCAGCACTCATAGATGAATGCATTGAGAAATTCAATCGTGCAAGTTGTACAAAAAATTCAGATTTCAACTCATCATCCCAACAGCATGAAACTGCCAATAACTTTGGAGGCTTCTCTTTCAGCAGCAAATTGAGGTCTGTGTTCCAGCCCTTGGTCAATGAAGAGGAGGAAAAAAGGCCAATTAGGAAATCTTTTTCTCAACCTGGACTTCGTTCCTTGGCTTTTAAGAAGGATTTCCAAGAGGGAAACCTTACAAGTAGCAGCTTTGTCAGGTCTTTTGAAGAAGATGCAATTTCACTGAACCTAAAAAGTCAACTCATCTATGGACACAGTGTTGTGCAGCCAACTGACATTGCAGAAAACCGGACTATGTTGTTTACGGTAAAACAAAAGATTTGCGGCTCTGGTGGCGTTTTCACATCTTGGAGTTTGGAGTGGCAGACACCAAAACAGATGTTCTGACAGATGGCAGTTACTTCTTTGATAACTAAATTGCAATTACCAAAGCTTAACTTGCTTATTTCTCTGGAGAGCATTACTTGTTAGTGCAAATTGGTTTACATTCTAAGTAAGGTTATATTAAATAGTTTAAAACAGTACTACCTGAAAGAAAGCTTTTAGAAAGTTACTGCAAGTTAGTAGTTAGGGTTTTTTTGCAATTGCAGAATGGTATGTACACTTACGCTAGCTAGTAACAGCAGAAATAAATTTCCAGGGGAGTGAATTACCTGTAACTAGATCAGAAGGACCAAGCCATGACTGAGAGCTAGTACACTGTCCCATGGTAAGCAGTGTAATTGATGAAGGTGCTTCTGCTGCCAATATGTCTGTGTAATGATGGAGTAGTAGTGTAATAGCTTCCTACGCTGCTCCACACGTGCCTCCACTTCTGCCCTGCTTTGGTGTGGCTCGCAGTGCCCTTGCCTTGATAGGTGAGCAGCAAAACTATTCCCAGGAACTGAGAAGCAAGTAAGGAATGTGGTATTTGCTCCTCTTACAGTCCTCATGATAGATAAGCTATGTAAGATAATTTACATAGCTTGTGTCTTCTGAGCATAATACAAACCTGGAGCTGATACTGCAAAGACTGACTCTCCTAAGGTCATCTTGGCTCTGTCAGCTGCTGTTGGAGCTATGCATTCTTAAGGCCAGTAATGAAGTGGAGTGTGTGCAATTATAGAAGGCTTTTTAAAGTAGGGAGAGAGAATCCTTAAGAAGGATTGCCACTGTATTATATCTGTAAAAAGTAGCATGCAGAAAACATTGTAGTCAGCTATATCTGAATTAAAGCTTCTGTTTGGTTGTGGCAGGCCAACATCAAACACAGAGTGCAAGAAGATGGAGAGATGTTTCTTCCCTAGTAAAAAGAAAGCCATGTTCACCTTCTTCCCTTGAGCATGTATTTCACATAGAAAATATAGGTACCCTTTGTAATAATAATGCCTAATTTTAAATAAATCATGACTCCATTATTGATTCATGGCACATATTTTAGAAATAGATTATAGTTGGGCTAGGTAGATCCAGATCCTCTTACTCCAGTGAGTGCATTTTTAATTTATATTAATTAGATGCAACAGTTCTCAAAGACACCTGCAGCTTCAGCCTGAATATAATGTCAGTCACCTGCTGGCAGGCACACTTCTGAGTTGTGAGGCTTCACTGATCTGACTTTGTGTCTTGGGTTGCTTTTGGCCTGGGAAAATACTGTTTAGTATACAGTGCAGCTGTACTCTTTTCCCTATCCAGCCAGTCTAAATTCAGCTGAATATAAGGAAATGAAGTAACTCTAGTTTGTGCCTTCAGTATCTACAGGCAGCAGCTCATGGCAGAGCTGAGTTTGTTGGTCACCTGTCCCCTGTGTTCAGCAGGTTCTGAGTCAGGGAATGCAGGTGGCATGCTCAGGTCTCATCAGTCTGTGTGTGGCTACCTATGAAGGTACATTACAAGTAACTTAATATCCACAGGAAAAAAAATGGTTGGTATAGTCTCAGTTACTATAAAATCTAAGTAACTAAATCTAGTTACTTAGATTTTCCCCAGGGCTGAAGCAAAGGTTGGTTGATACATGAGGTGTGAAAAATATTAGTTGTCTGCTAGCTCTCCTCACCTGATTCAAACACTCCTGATTTTCATATGTCTTCCTGAAGAACTGCTTTCCTAGCCAGTTTCATAGAATTTGGGGGGGGGAGTAGGGGGCATTTTTAGGTTTTTCTCCTGGCTGTATATTGGGGGTGAGTGGGAAGAGGTTCATTGGTTTGGGTTTTTTCCCCTTGTTCAGTTAACTTCAAATGATCACTACTGCCCAGTGGCCAAATGTGAAAGAAATATGTGGGACTAAGCAATAAGAAGGAGCCTCTTGCTGCAGGGAGGAAAATACAGCAGCAAGCAGGAGGCTGCTGAGTAGGTTGGAAGGAATAGCCCCATGTACACTTGCAAGGTCAGCCCCAGGGACAATACAAGGAAACCAGCAGGCAAGTGGGAAAAACCATTGTGACTGGTTGAAGTGAAAGGAAGAGGTGGAAGGTGAATGCACAGGACCATTTTTAGACATACAGAGGTGGCACTTCTGACTTGATCTATTCACACACAAGATTCGTCCCTTCCCCCTTTCTTAAGAAAGTACAGTTATATTGGCACTGCTGACGTTTTTATGTGCATCTTTTGGATTTGGTAGTGATTGAAGCAGGTTTCTCTAAGACATGCTCATGAGTGGATCCAAATTCCACCCACCTTCCTAAAATCTGATATGAGACTTCTTTTTAGCAGTATCCTAGAAAATATGAGGAATTTAAATTTTACTGATACTGTCGTGCAAAGATGTTGTCAGAAACTGAAAAAGTGAAAACAATAGTTTCACCTTAAAAATGCCCTTTGCCCATCAATACTTAGCATCAGTTTTTGACTGTGCAAATGGCCTACAGATTAAATTACATTAGAAAATATAGTCTAGTAAATTAATTTGTATAGCTTTTGAGTTAAGTGCTTTAAATTAAATGCTTTGCGTGCCGTAAATAGAACTCTAAAAAATTATTAGGTGGAATACAGGAAGAGGCACACACTTGGATTTAAATTTTAGAGCAATCTTATTAAGTAGCTTCTGTGACTGTGGTACTTTCCAAGACTGCAGAAAATAAAAGGGAGTGTGAGTATATTTCTCTCACAGCATTGCTCTTATCTGTTCAAACATTATTTTCAGTCTCTTGTCTTGTTAAACCTCAGTGTCGTAATGCACAGAGCTCTCAATGCCAAATCAGTGTTGTTTCAGTATTCTTTCTGGTAGTAATATGATAATTGGTATAAATATACAGGTAGAAAAAAATTTGAGATCTATATTCAGGAAGCACTTTTATAGTGGGACAAAAGGAAGTGTAATGTCACCTGTTAGCATCTTGCAATTTATTTTGCTCTTTTTAGATTGGCCAGTCTGAAGTTTACCTTATCAGTCCTGACACAAAAAAAGTCGCAATTGAGAAAAGCTTTAAAGAAATATCCTTTTGTTCTCAGGTAAGATTGCAGTGTATTCTTTTTCTCCTTTTTTATTGTTTAAATATTCTCTATTTGTAAATGCTCATGTAATCCTCTCTCCTTGTACTCCACATGGATTTTCTCAACAGCAATTTCAGTGACTGCTATTGAAAAGTTGCTAATCAATCAGTAATTTTATAAGACATCATTCTTCTTTCATGCTTTGCATTGTGATTTCTGAGATAAAGACTCACTTCTGTGTGCAATGGATGAATAATATTAGCTAGGAGGAACACACTGATCAGGAATACACTCTTGTTTGAGATTGCAGTGAGCATGAGTCATGGTTCTGCAAATCTTGGGACCTCTAAGCCATATTTTTCAAGAAGTGAGAATGAAAGGAGAAAACTGATATATAAGAGTTCTGTGAAAAATACTTTAAAAATATGTTCTGTTCAAGAATATAAGTTGGATATGTTTAAGCGAGGACAGTCCTCTGCCATGCAGAGATAGTATATGTGATGCACTGAGAGCAGGTGCATGTCAGAGCCTCCTCATTCACTATTCATCTCTGTTCTTTGTGCCACAGAGTTTACTTCTCTGTCCTTCTGCCTGAGTTTTTTTTTGTTTGTTTTGTAGGTTTTGTTTTCCATAAATTACTTTGGGTTTTAATTTGATGACAGTAGCTTTCATCACTAAACATACAGGCACATATTCTGAAAATTTCTGAGTAAAATACATTTTGCATAGTATCTTTTAGTCACTGGGTCTTCTATGTGGGTCTTTTATATTTCATCCATTAAAACAAAACAAAAAACCTAACAATGTCTGACTTAATTGAAATTCAAAAGATTCATGAAGTATTAGGTTCTATAATAGGACAGAATTTTAATGGCCAGATGTCTTCAATGTAGCTGTAACAGAGATAAGTGACCTATATGTAATGCTATTTTGTTCTTTTCTTCCTGAAAGAAATACAGGTACAAAACATTGAAAGTAGGTGTGATGTTTCATTGCTGTTGTTTCTTTGCTAGGGAATTAGACATGTGGATCACTTTGGGTTCATCTGCAGAGAGTCTTCAGAAAATGGAGGCTTCCACTTTGTTTGCTATGTGTTTCAGTGTACAGATGAAGCACTGGTAAGTGAAAGAAAGGAATTGCCAAATAGAATAATAGGCCCTAAAAGTCTTCTATTGCTCCATATTCTGTATTTTGCTGAATGTCTTCAAATCCTATTCCACTCAGAAATACAAGTATTTAAAAAATATAACTAATACAACAGTCTACAAGAGACCTTTTCATTTATTCTGAGGGCAGAAGTTAAAATTCTCTTAAAAATCCACTAAATCTACCTTACATTTCACAAACTAAGTTAGGCCATATGCCTCTCTGTTGGGGAGAGTTTTCTCTTAGGACACCTGTTCTGAAAATCAGGACTACACTCCTGTGCCCTAAAACAGACCAGTGCAGTAAGCTTTTGTATCATAGACAAGATAAGAGATAAGAGGGTAGGATCTTTCATTAGACCACAGTAATAAAATTGGGTGGCCTGGATGAGACATGAGTTCATGGTGAGTTTTATTGTGCTTGTGTGTTTGTGCACAGAACTGACAGGAGCAGCTTGTATTTGAATGTGTCATAAGCACATGCCAAATCAAGGGGCAATATCATTCTAAAAGACTTGTGTTTGTGTTAAGGAAAACAGTGGAAGAATGAAATTCTTTTCCATGCCCTTCTTTTCAGGTGGATGAAATCATGATGACTTTGAAACAGGCTTTCACTGTGGCTGCTGTACAACAAACTTCCAAGGCACAGCCCCAGCTCTGTGAAGGGTGCCCTATGCAAAGTTTGCATAAACTCTGTGAAAAGATAGAAGGTGAGGTTTAAAGAATTTTCTGGTTGAGTATTTTTTCGGACAGTTTTATTGGGGTGCAGTATGTAAAATCCTAAGGATTAATCCTAATGCTTAAAAAGGGCTTGGGATGGAAAGTTGAAAGCCAGTACTTCTATTTAGAGGACTGTAGAGTCAGGTTTTCTGTAAAATAACAAGAATTTTCTAACAGGAGTTAAGCTCCTTTATCTAGCTGAACTTTTGAAAACTCTTTACAAGTGTAAACATCAGAGAGTTGCAGCTTGTTTGGCTCTATTAGCCCTGTAAATGCAAAAAACTGTAGATTAGGAACCTCTGAAGGGTAGATGCTGCTATAGCTATGACCTGATGACCTATTGAATCCACTTAGAAACTGGCATTATGCTATCACTAAGCAGGAACTGAGCAGAATGCTTTCAATATGTGTGTTTCTGGTGTTGATCTCTGCTCCTTCATGGAAATGCAGAAATTGGAATTGTAGCTGTCACCCAGAACAGAAATTCAAGACATAAAAGATCTCTTCACGTTTCAGCAAATTTCACGGTTAGATTTTGTTCATTTGAGCAATGTTTGGGGTGAATAAAGGGCAACAGCAGCTTGTCAGATCACCTGGCAGTGGCTTGTTGGACTAAAACCTGTCTAGTGTTAATTTGATGAAACTGGAGAACTTCTAAAACTACTTTCACTCTATTTTGGTTTTCACCTAGCTGTGATTTTTGAGAAGTTTCTTAAAGGCAAATGTTCCTTAATGCCTTCAGTCATGCCATCTAGTTAATCATATTGTCTGCTTCTGAAGGAGATACTCCATGATCAGAAACTGAAGTACACAATACTGTTGAAGGTTTACTGTCTTTCCACAGAAAATATAAGGAATTTAATCCAGGATGAGAACAGAAAAAATAATCTGAATGAAAGGGTAGTCTGCTTTAGACTATCAATAAATGTTTTCATAAGAGGCAAAGCAAGACCTTCACTAACATGCAATAAATTTATTCATTTTCAGGAGGGCCCTCAGCATAGAAATTGGAGAAAATGAAAGGGAATTCTATTTATACCATAAACAAAATCCAAGCAGCACTGCACAAAATACCAACAAAACAGTCTGCTAAAATGCAGTAGATTGTGGATTTATTTTATCTTGTGTGATAATGGAATCTTCAGCTAAGAGTATAATCCTGGTCTGTGCTCAGTAAATCTCTTCATTGCAGAGTTCATGTCCCTCATTTTAAAGACATGAGTTTAGTAGTAGCTTTAAATGAACCCAGGGTTCTTTCTAATACCCTCTTATGAAATTGTGGAATGGGCCAGCTCAAATAATTGACAAGCTTTGGCTTAAGTTGTGAGTTGATTGATTAATTCTGAAAAATTTGATCCTGTAATTTTTTTCTTTTTTGTTCCTCGTTGTAGGGTTGCACCCTTCTAAGACTAAACTAGAACTACAAAAGCATCTAACAACACTAAATAACCAGGAACAGGCCTCTGTTTTTGAAGAGGTTCAGGTAAGCTTTGTTTCCTACAAGATTTTAAAGCAGTTTTTTTTTTTTGTTTGTTTTGTTTTTTTTGCTAACATCTGTGTAAAACACAGAAGTTATTTTCATTTTTTGTGAATCATTCATTATTTTTACTTAATATACTGTTAGCCAGCTTGTGCTTTAATTTCAGTTGTTTTTCTAGAGCTGTTAAAAACTTATCTTTTGATGAAAATGACCATTTTACTAATTTTTCCTCCCCTATACTCCTTGCTTTCTATGAAGATGTTGCCTTTTCACTGAGTAAAATTGAACACATTTTTTTGTAAAGGCAATAACTTGTATTGTGAGGGCAAGAAGTTAAACTTTCTATCTCTTAATTTAATCTGTTTTAGGACAGAGGAAAGCATAGCTGGATTTAAAACAGATGATGTGCATTGTAGGAAATGTCACTGGGATTGACACACTGTTGAAGGTTAAGAAATTTTAGACTTTTTTTAAAGTAATGTTTCCTTCCTCTCTTGAGTCATTTCAGTCTCTGTGTTTCCACGTGGCAGTCTATCACTCAATACCAAATTTGGAAGTTACTCTGTGAGACCAATTCCATAAGCTAAGTAAATTCTTAGCATAAGCCAGTTAGCAGCACTGGTGCCTTTTAGTGTTTTGCATACAGTCTAAAGCTTCTAGTGGTCACAGGAAACTGCTAATTGCTTCTGGTGAGGGTCTGCAAACTATTAACTTGGTAAAACTAAGGGTAAAGTACAAATCTCCTGCCCATCTTTCTCAGATAACTTTTTCAGATAACTTTTGGAATGTTGCATTCTTGCAGATCCATGTATTGTGACCGTGATTTGCATTCTTAGGTAACTGTCATCCTGTGGTACTTTTATTAATCTAATGTGCTACCTTGGCATTAATTCATACTGTATCCTCTGCATTATATCAATAGGCTTAAGGCAGGATATGTTTTTCAAAAGTTACATTTCTGGGATTAAATTCTTCAACAAATTGTTTTAAAGTCTTCTCTTACAATAATTGAGGTCTAAATAAAATGCAGCACAGATAAATGTTTGTCTTGTGCACTAATTTATAAAAACCTCTGTCATTTCCCAAAAACTAAATGTCCAGTGAAGGATTTCTAGGAGAAGCACTGTGAATAATATCTCTAGGACAGCACTCCATGTGTGCTACAAACTCAGAACTACAGTGGTTCAGTTTCCTTTATATCAAAATAAAATTGGCAAGAATGTTTTTAAAGCTTTAATTTGCTTGTGGCAGTTTGATATCTGTACAGTTGTCCTCTGTCTTAGATGTAAATTCTGTCATGTATGAAGTGAGGTCAAGTGTTTTTGTGGCTGTATTGGTGCTTTGCCTGGGACACTGGTGTCCTCTGGTGGACTGGAATAGTAGCATTAACAGACTAAACTTGTTCCTACATTGATGGTTTATTACAGTGAAAAATGAGAAGAGTAAGTATTTGCTAACTGTTACACAAATGTATAATTTGTAATATAATAATAAATGTTCTTGTGGTGTTTTCAATTACAGAAATTAAGACCACGAAATGAACAAAAAGAGAATGAGCTGGTTATCTCTCTTTTGAGAAACATGTATGAAGAAAAACAGAAGGATCATATTCATGTTGGAGAAGCAAAACAGGTAAGTAATCCTTCAATTTCAGTTCATGTAAGGAAAACGCAGAAAAAAATTTTCCATTGGATTTTTATATCTTTCCAAAGGCAAATTTCCATCACTTGCAATTTGAAACTTCAATGTGTAATCAGTGGTGAATACTGGGTTTGCTTATGATTCATAAACTATTTGTGCCAAAAGAGGTATCTCCGATTTTAGAGGTCTGTGGTACAGTCTGATTTCAGGCATAGAAGACAGAGGTGCAAACAAGGCAGACTACTAAATTGTTTATTTGTTCTCACTGCAATGAAAATTCTGTATATGTGAGAGAATGTATAATGAATTTTGTGATCGCTCTCAGCTGATCTGTAGCATTTGGTGTCTCACTGTCAGTGTAATGACAACACATTGGATTTGATCATTGATAAAGCCTATTATGTTTACTTAAGACTGAAAGTTATTTCTTGTGTGCAAACAACTATTGGAAGTGGCCTTTAGATGAGGACACTTACTGCAGAAACAGCAGCAGAGACTCTCATCTATGTCCAAAGAGATGAGCTACCTTTTATTCGCTCTTAGGTTCCATCAGTGCTGAATAGCTGGCTATTTATACAGCACAGTTAAGGTTTTACCAAAGGGATTAGTGATTTTGGATGCCTTGATTTGAGTAGCTAACTTGAGACAACTCAAGGAGGTTAGTATTTAAAAAAAGATTCTATCCATGCTCTGGAAACTTTCAGTTCAAATTATTTAGACCCTTTTAAAAATCTTGACTGTCCCTCTGCTGTTGGTTGGTAATTCCACCGTGAAGATTGCTGTCAGCTATTTTTGATATAAACTAACAAATGAATGCATGGAGAGTAATTAGACCGGTGAAGAAATTAGGAAAGTAGCAGCAATTCTTTACTGAATTTTCACTTTGTTAATCTCTTCTCCTTTTATGGCTTACTAGCTAATTATTAACCTCCCTGACTAAACAAAAAGAAAATTGCATATTTTACTTTCTGATTAATTGTCTTGGATATCTCACTAGAAATTGCTTTTAAGAAAAAAGCATTTCAGTTGTGGGATAAGAGGAAGAAACATTGCCTGAGGTCCTCTGTCATCATGCCTGAAATATTTTTATTTGGTGTAATGCTAGCTGATGGTCAAATAGTTGTCAGTCACAAACAGCTTGGAAAGAGGGATATACAGAGTGAGATACGATCTTAGTTTGTCTTCGGTGATTTGAAAATTTGTAAGGCCTGCTGCAATCTGTTTGCTCATATTAAAAAAAAAAAAGAAACCAGATTGGTTTCAGAAACCAAATTGGTTAATTTGACACTTGCAAAGATGCCAGTGTTCTGAGCAGAGAACTGACTTCCCCTTAGTCTATCATTTGTCTCAGCAGAACATTTTATATTTACTCTGATAATTTATCTCCAAGTCTGTGTAATAGCAGGTATCTTTGAACACATACTCTGTTATTTGTCTCAGCAATCATTAACCCTTGACACCCTGATGTCCCTGTTCCTTTCTGTTCTGCATATTCATTTTCATGCTTTTCATTGCCTTTTTTATAAAAACCATATTTAAATCAGGGGAGAAAAAAGAAAATGTGATGTTGATGTTAGTACATGGATCTTGTTTAACAACAACACTTCAAAATAAGTGTCTTTTCATAAGAGTGTAATAGTAAGCAGCATCTGATTTACCCTTGGAGAATAAAATGAGGGAAGGTGTCGTGGTTTAGGAATGGTACTCCCCCTTCAGTGCCCCCACCAAGACTCTCCAAGCCAAGTACCTACTGCAGTGGGATGGAGAGGACACTTGGAGGCACAAAAGGCAAAGATCACAGGCTGAGATAACAGTTTACTGGGAACAGCAATGAGGTAAGAAAATGGCCAGTAATAGCAACATTTTTTGTACCCTCTGTGACTAATAAAGAAATAATTCACACAGAATCTACCCCCCAGTGATAGACAGTACTGGAAGGCTCCCTCCTGGCACAGTTTTTTGACTGGAAGGAGCCCCTTCTCTCTGAAAAGTGACCTTTTCCCCCTACCTCCAGCAATGACAGATGGTATAAAATACCTTTCAGGTCCTGGCCATGCCCCCTCCTGGCTACTGCAAAAATTAACCTTGTCCTGGCATAACCAGGACAGAAGGTAAAAAGAAAAGAGGAGCCTGTAAAGTTGTCATGCTGGAAATAGGATACTTTAAAATTACGTCTAGGCAGGAGAATTTGGTGATGGTTATAATATGTCATTAAGCTGTACTAGTAATTGCACTGATGAAACATTCAGATCTATTAATTTAGGGACAAGTAGACAGGGCTATGGTACCTGTCAGCTTCAAGGTGAATGTCCCAAAACAGCATTGGAAACTGTGCTCAGGTTTCTACCAATACTGGGTTTGGATGGTAGTATTTGCATCATAGTATCATTCTTGTTTGCTACATTAGTATTTACCAGCACTAAAAATGGACTAAAATATTTATTTAAGAAGCAAAACTCTCAATTGACTGTTAGCTTTTAGGTGGAAATGTTTCTACTGGTGAAATATGTAGAAGAGTTAGACTGTCAACAAATCTTCCTGGGCCTTAGAGAGACCCATTTTACTATAATGGAGAAAGATGAGAGTTTCTGTTAATGATGAGATTATGATTCGTTTCTTGGTTGAAGGAAAGGAAATCCATGAGAAATCTCTAATGTGTTACACTTTAGAATTTGTACAATTCTACATTGGTGTAAATGAAAATTTGTCAACAGAGCCGTTGAAGTGTATTAAAATGGCAATTCTTCTGAAGCATGCTAGTTCACTCAACACGTTTTCTGTAAGAGATTTTCTGTCCTTATTTTAGGATTGTTTGTTAAACTTCAGTACAAGTATCACTAGAGAAAAAGGCATGACAAGCTGAGGACACCAGGATAAACTATTGATTTAGGTTATAGAAATTTTCAAACTGTTCACTGAGATTTTCTCCATGCTGTTGAGTATTTCACATTTCTGTTTTTAAACATTTGCAGGCTTTACAGCCTCCTGCTGAGAATGCTGTAAATGAAGTGTCCAGCAGTGCTCCAAGATTCAGATTAGACATGTTAAAGAACAAAGCAAAAAGATCTCTTACAGAATCTTTTGAAAGTATTTTATCACGTGTAAGTATCCTCATGTTTATTATTTTTGAACATAATGTCATTGCTTTGTTTATTTGATAGAAATGTCTTACTTTTTACCATTCCAGCTGTAGTCCAAGGGTTATTAAAGTCACAGTGACAAAAATATTTGAGTGTACACTTTAAAAGACAAAAAAAGCAGGGCTTTGATAGAGAGAATACCAAGTCCCGGATGAAGTGAATTAATTCCGAGATAAGAAAGCATGTATATAGGCACTTCAAAAAATTAATAGGAAGTTTAACATGAGGACTTATGAAAAGAAACAATTGGTTTATTTCTATTTTGGATTTAGACAATTAAAAGAGTAATTATAATTTCCTTCTTTATGTAGAAGGAAACTACTAAGGAGCTGACTAAGCATTTCTAAGCTGTGTTTATTAGTGACACAGAACTGATGAATAGTGGGATATCTGAACTTTTAAATCCTGCAGATTATTTGAAGGTGAAGAATGTAAAGAATGGCACTAAGAACATGAAGGCATCTATGCAATATTACATCCGCTAAAATTCTCTGTAGACAGTGTCTGGAAATACTGATTAGTGGAAAAAATGTGAGCTTCTATGTGATAGAGATTCTTTTCCAACCTAGTTAATTCTGTGATTCTGTGAAAATGTCATCAACAGATCACTGAAATTTGCTGCTGAAAGTAAACAGTAGCAGTTTGAAATTAAATCAGATGTCAAGTTTAATCAGTTTAAATCTATGGATTGTCTTCTCATTCAAATAGTCATTTCTCACCTCATGAGAAAAGTCTGAAGAAAATAGCAGGATGCTTGGAAGGACTTCTGCTTGACAAAGGATTAAAAAAAAATCAGACCTTCTCCCTTAATACAAGCATTGTGACAGAATGCCAAACAGCAGATATTCAGAAACAGAAATTGGACATTCTCATTTATAGTCAGCAATAAGTTACATTGAAGCAATATCTAGTACAATTTCTTAGTTCACAGACTAGCAACTCATAGTGACAAAACTAGGTTTTCAAAGCTTGTTTCAGACATCATATCTAACCCATTCTCTTAACACAAATGATAGCAAAAGCATGGTTTTCCTGTTACAGTTGTACATACAGAGACAATTTTTAGTTTCATATCTCCTCTTGTTACTTCCCAGACAGCATCTCTAGAATTCAGCCCTCTAAAATCCTGTTGTAGCTATGCTCAGGATATGAAACGTAGTGTTGTTACATTAGCTGTAGTACTGGTGTAATTTTTTTCAGTTTGTCCTGACTGGTATAAGCTGCCTTCACATAAGCATCGCTATACATTGGTTGCATTTTCACTGGCATTGCTGTTTTGATGGAAACTCCTGACTTTAATCAGATCTGAGTCCAGAAGTTTTGGCTGAACTTCAAATAGAGATAGTCACTGTTGTGAATAATGACAACATTTTATATTTTACCTGGAATAAAACTTCAAAGAGAACATGAGCTTTAACTTCAGAACATTAAAAAATTACGTGATCTAAGGTTAGAGGATACAAGTTCCATAATTGTGTTAGCACATTAGAATTCATCAGATATTTTTCTTGGTTACACAGAAACATTACAAGAATATTTTTCACAGAGACTACAGACATATTTATACTTTCTGATTTGTAGGCACTCAAATGGTAATACCAGAAATTATTTGTTTCTGTGTATTAAATTTATATGAGTTTAGTCCCTTGAAAAAGACATCCTTTTCATTTCTCTGTATCTTTGTAGTAATAATACAGAAGGTACTTTAATACAGAAGGTATTTAACAGTAGTTTTAGTACATGTGAACTATGTGACTATGTACATATCATGGAAAGCACATCATTGCCTGTGAGAATTCCTAAATTCTACAGGATCCTTCAAGTTGACAGAGACTATCCTGAATGAAGCTTCTGTTTCCCTTAGGGAAAAAGGGTATTTTTAGGCATTTCAGGAAATTAAATTTGATACTGCCTGTGAAAATTGCAGATCCCCACTGTGCTATCCAAATCTCTTTAGTGTGCCTATATTTATCTATATATAAAATCTTAACTGCTGATGTGTTTTATTTCTGCAGGGCAGTAAAGCCAGGGGTCCACTGGACAGGTCTAGTTCTGTGGATTTGGACAGCTCTATGTCTAGTACCTTAAGCAGCACAAATAAAGTAAGCAAAGCCTGGAATAATTGTACATATATGTAGAGACTTCTAAATATTTCCTGAAACAGCTAAGCAAGTATGAAATATGGTCGGTCAGATGTGAAATGTTTCAAGTTGCTTTCAAGCTTTTCTGTTCCCTGTGTTAAAAACCAGAGAAGTGCTATTGAATTAGAAATGCCTTGTACTGCATATAACATATATTTTGTATGAATATGTGAGTATATGTGAAATAAAGTATTATATAACATCTGAATTTTACAACAGTGTGCAGCAAAACAGGTGCTATAATGATCATGCTGCCGATCCTAATCTGTCTGTTTTCAGCCCTGAAAGTTCATACCATGAATACAGGACTAAAAACTAAAACAAGAAGTAGAGTAATTTCCTTGTTTGTGTGGTTAGAAAGCTTTTAGTCTGTATAAAACAATACAAACAAACAGCATGTAAGACGCCAGTCTTCTTCCCTGGAGGCAGCATATCAGGTTTAGGATATACAGCTGTTGATTCTACTGTAGTGCCTGCTCACCTGCAGACTCCTGACATCAAGTAAACAAGGGTCTGCTCTTTCTGCTTATGTTTTTGAAAGAATGGCTGATTCTGCAGGAAACATACATGGTGAGGAATAAAGAAAATGGGATTGAAACAGACACCTAATCATAGGCTTAATTTCTTTGTGTGAATCTACAGGTAGACAAGAGGAATATTATATGGTTAGATGGGTTGCTAAAGATACATCATTCTGCAATGCCACCCTTTTCACTGTTAGCCAAATCTCACCCTTTTGTTCTGACCCTATTTCTTCTGAGTTGTATTCAACATACTATACAATTACTCTCAAAATTACTCAAAATCTTCTCTGCAAAATAAAGGCTCTGCTTTGATGGCCTAAGTGATGAATAACAAGAACATAAAACATCAAATATCTTTCTTTGACCTAGCTTGATAAAAATGTGCGTGTTTGAAGCAGATGTCTGTGGGATGTGAATATTGACATGGCAGACATATGACTGCAACCACAAAGATGGATTCTAAGCCCACATATTGATAACCTTCTTTCTTTCACTGCTAGGAACTACCATTGTGTGAAAAGGAGAAAGACAGATTTCCTACGCTTCCTGCAGAAAATGCTGTCAAGACCAGTGGATCAGTGGATGATCTCTGCAGTGACACAGAGGATTCCTTTCTGGAGCAGTCTGTTACATTGCCCCAGCAGAGCTTTCGGAGGCGAGCAAACACATTCAGTCATTTACCGACGGCGAGCCAAGAATCTCTGGGACCTGTCGAAACATCGCCATCTGTTCCTCAGAGGAAACTTATGAGGTATCACTCAGTGAGCACAGAGACTCCTCACAAAACAAAGTAAGCCTTATTAAAAGCAGGCTATGATTTTTTTTGTTGAGGGCATATTTGGGGATGATAATTGCATACCAGGTATGTCCTCTTAATGGGTAAGCGATGTGTGTCACTTCTTGGAGGTTTGTAGGTATTCTTTTTAAAAACACCTTTAGCCCTGTGTGCTTCACAGGGGAGAGAAGACATGAGATGTGTAGTTCCACAGTATGTGTCACAAAACTATTTGATTCAGTTGTATTTGTCTAAACAATCATTTTTGATCTGTGAGCAGTATAAATAAATGCTACTTCTTGTTTTCTATTTACAGAGAAAAATCCAGTAGCCTCTGTGATCCTGAAAATCTTACTAGTTGGTGATTTCATATGTAGCTTTGAAATAGCACACAAAAGTTACTTGAAGTGCCTAGTTATTGGTAGAGGTGGGCTTTTCAATGAGCCTATCTAGATTTTACTCACAAAAACAAACTGCTACTTGCTTTAATATGAATATTCTTCAAGCTGTCCTCCTTCAAAGGCCTGCCTCTTCATCTTAACTTTATGGCATTTTTCTCCTGTCCTCCTGTCTGGCTTTTTCCAATTACTGTTGAAACACTGCTTTCCATAGGCTTCTGTTTTATTGCCCAAACTGATCATTTATACAAATTAGTAGGAAATCTCTATGTGTTCCAGCTTCCAGCCCATTTTTTCCTGCAGGAGGCAGGGTAGTAAATGAACATGCCTGAAATGGATGATGACAGTAAAAAAAAAAAAAAAAAAAAAAAGAGTGCTTTTGAGCAGCTCAGTTCAAAAATGGTTTTCAAAGTAGAATTAAATTCAGTTCATCCTATAACATTTCACTTCTCATTCATTGGAACTCTTGATCATATGCCTGACTTTATCACAGAAATCAAGGGGAAGCACACATAAGGAAAAAGAAATGGGGGTGTTAGTGCCACTTTTTGTTAAGTTATAATTAGTCATATTCTGAAATGCCTTGCTGAAGCCTGTAAATGTGAATTTGGGACTTTGCTGATTAGGTTAAAAAAAAGTTTGTGCTCTTACAGTTACTGCATTAACTGTGAAAAACCTAGGAAAGGTCTCACATATGCCAGCTCCCTTTCAAAGATTAGAGAAGGGATTTCATTTTTTTTTTTTTCCCTCCTTTCTTTCTGTTTTGTTCTCTGTGCTACCTCAACTCCATCGCTCTGGTTGGAATCCGCACTATATGGTGTGAACGAATCTGTCGGCAAATCTAAAAGTTCTTCTGGTCAACTTGCACGTTCTCCTACTCTAGCTCGTCTTAATCCCTCGGCCTCTTCACCCAACTTTTTAAAATATCTAAGGCATAATTCAAGTGGAGAACCGAGTGGGCATTTTGCACAAAAAAGGTGAGCTAGTACCTGCAAATAGTTTGGGGTAGGTTTTATTTTCCTATATCATAAATATCAAAGGCTATAGCATAAGCAATTAAAATAATTTAGTATCGACCAGAAGTGGTAGATTTTTATGGGAGAGGGAGCTCTTTAACTGTTCCACTACTTGATGTAGAGCTGGTACGTACATAACTTACTGTTTTAATCAATCAAATTTTCAGACACTAGCTCTTTCTTTAGAGCAAGTTGTTCCAAAGCAATTTGTTGTTATGCAGCAGACAGCAGCACTCCTTAAATTGTGTGAGGGATAAGTTGCCAAGAACCTGAGAGCTCATTCTGTCCTTCCTGAAGTATTTGGTTCTGTCCTTTGTCCATGGTAAAACAAAAGCATACTGCTGTTCTTTTGTGTTGACACTAAAGGCAAGTTGACCAAGTTAACTACATGGGCCAAGAAGCAGCAGGAATATTGAGAGCTGATAGGAAAAACCCACCACATACAACCCCACCACCATCCTCACTCCTCACAAAACAAAAACCCAAGTACAAACAAACAAAAACCCCAACCCGTCATTTGTCTTGGTTACTTGCAGCAGTATCAAATTATACTTTTCCATGCCTTCTTTCTCAGAATTAAAGTAGAAAGAGAGAGAGCATTGAAGAAAAGGACATTAACTCTTTGTTTCCCTGAGAACCTGCAACTATGTGGCTCTCTAAAAATCATAAACTGTAAAACTCTTTCTTAACCTCTTGAGCTAAAACTGTTTATTTTAGCTCAAAAGGCTAGTAAGACCAAATGTCCTCAGAACCACTGTCAACAGTCACTGGCCATTTGCAAGCACTTATTATTGCTATTGCTGTCTATTTTTCATTTATGTTCTCTTGTGTGAAAGTTTCCTGTTTCCCCAAGGTGCTGATTTTTCTAAACCTGAGAAAATACTCAACTGAGGATCCTGTTTCACCAGTTCCTTCAGTTGTACTTGCTGAGTACTAACTAGCATCTCTTAGTTCAGCTTTACCTCAGAAGTATGACATAGCTCAGGGCAGGAAATGTGAGTCTGCAGAATCCTGTTCGCTCTTGCATTTAATAAGACTTACTTGAATCCTGAAGGTTAAATTCTCAAAGCGAAATTGTCCAAGTGATTTGGTAATGATTCTGTACACACAGTTGCAGCTTCTCCTTTCCGTTCACTGTCTCTTAAGGGTATGCCTTATTGAACATATCGAATATCTAAGCAACAAGATTGAAAATGGAAATTGATAGGGATGTCAATGGGTTAATGAGTTTAAATCAATACAGTCAAGCTTGCCAGTTCTGTAAGTGGAATTACCATGTAATTGTAATGGATTTACAAAGTGATTGTAAGTGAACCCTGTTTGCAGGGCACACCATGCTACAGCCTTATCTTCTTTATCTCAATACCAGCTATATATTTATCTCAATACCCCCCACTCCAACCCCCCCTTCACATCTTCAGGAAACAGTGCTAAATGCTATCCAGATAAAACATTATGGTTCATCAGAAACAATTATTTTTTAAACTTACTTTTTTCAGGAGTAAATTCTCCTACTCATGTGATTTTGTGTACTTGTCTGAGAAAAGGTCTTCTTGTATCATCAGCCAACTAGTTTTCTGTATTTTCACTCCATGCAAAAACTTTTCATAATCTGAGTTGTTCCTACTTCATTCTATTAACCTTCTTCTGAGTATGTTTCAGACTTGTTATTTCAAAAGAAAATTAAATAATTCTTTTAAATTAAAATAATTTCTTTTAAAATAATTATACTACCTAGAAGACTGTTGATGAAATTTGATAAGTGCTCCTGTCTGTTGCATAAATAGAGCCACAGTCCTGAGTGATCAGTCAGAAGGCTTAGCTTTTAACTTAAAAGTTCCAAGTTTGTCTGAATGAAACCCTGTTAATGTTTTACAAAACAGCTTTTGCCAAAGTCTTATTTTTCATTTGCGAGCACAGTGATTATCAGAATCAACTTTTCCTAACCTTTTCCCTCAAACTTTGTCGGTCATTGAAACTGATATTTAAGAAAATGTGATAAAGTTCGCATTGGTTCTTATTACATTAAAAGAATTTATTTGAAACATGCACAAAAAATCTTGGGATATAGCAAAGAATAATAATTTTACTGGACGTACATTTATGTACATTGGAACATTTTAGTTTGCCCGAACAAATATGTATCTCAAAGTAGGACTTTGTTAGCAGTTTTAGTTTTGACTTTGGTTTCCTTTATATTCAGACCTTCAAGATTTAGCTGCCTTTTATTTGAAACTTAGGAATGTGTATTATTTTTTATTCTGTTAATTTATACTTCTTTGTTCTAAACTATACTTTTCCCAACTGCACTCTCAGCATCTCCTACCGTACTGCCTTAAGGAAAAAGCTTCATTCTTCCTCTTCTGTGCCAAATTTCTTAAAATTTCTGGCTCCTGTAGATGAAAATAACACCTCTGACTTTAGGAGCACAACAAGGTAGGGTTCCCTCTTAAAGCCTGGAGGTAAAACTGTATTTTCAAAGATTACTTTGTATGAAATATTTCACATGCTTCTTGCACTTGCAAAACCTGGTTCACCTGCGTGTATTCTGCATGTAATTGCTGTCTAAAGGATGAAGTATCCCAGACTACTCTCCCATTAGGATTGCAGATCTTAGCCATTTTTGATATTGCAATGGTCGTGCAACTTTCATCTATGTACTTCTGTGATTATTCCTGACATAGGAGAGTTTTCAGTTAAAAGAATGTGTGATTCATCCTAAGCAATGTCAGTGTCCTCAAATTGGAAGGAGAGGATGACCTGTGAAATGCTCCTCTCTTTTGCTGACAGAGCTATCTGGATTTTGTTTATCCCTTTCAGCTTTTTCAAAGACTCATGTAACCATTTAGCCAATGGCTGGAATAAAGCAGTGAATAGTTTGGAGGTCTAACAGATGAAGATTATTAGTGGGATTTTAATAGGAAAACAGCATTGTTCCTCAGTATTTAATTTTATGTTCTGAATAAAAACCTCTGTATGGAATGTGTGGATGACTTCAAAGGAGTAATATCCGAGGTTCTTGGATTCTGTTCCCAAGCAAGAGGTAGACTTGCTAACAGAAAGGTTAAAAGTTTTTCTCCCACTCTGTGTTGGGGGGGAATATATTGCATACCCAGTGCACAGAAGGTTGGTAGTTTAGTTGGTGTTTATAAAGCTTCTTGATGAGTACTGATAAAAGGCATCACCTGGTCTTTGTGTCTTCTATGAATAATTGCTGAGTTTTGTGGATGGCATGTAAATAGTGTAATGGTAAAGCTACATTGTTGTATATGTATCTTTAATATATTCTGATTAATATACTGCTGCAAATAAAACTGAGAATTAATTAAAACTGTAAAGAGTATACTGTACAGAGCTGCCAGCCCCTGTTTGTGAACCTCAGTGCTGTTTGCAGCCATGCATAAGCCTCTGCCACAAAGCAAGTTTCACCTTCCTAACACTGAGAGCTTTCCCCAGCATGTGCACAGCACACTGCACTCCTAGGGCTGTGGCCCTTGTGTTCACTGAAGGCTGTGTCACTATTTTGGGCAGATCCAGGTGACCTACTCACAAGCTGTTCTGTGTTCTGCCATTTTAGCGACTACGAATCCAAGCATGGCCAGCAGGCCCTTGATGTGGAGAGCCCTGTAAGGACTCGAAGGCATTCCTGGAGGCAGCAGATATTCCTGCGAGTGGCCACCCCTCAGAAAGCATGTGATTCACCCAGCAGATACGATGGTAAAGTCTGGGTTTGTTTGCTTCCATGAGCTTATTCATGTACATAGTGTGTGAAGTGTGAATCATTGTGTCTACCAAGGGGATATATTTGCCTGGTGTTCTGTTTGTACTGTCATTGCAGTTTACCACCTACTTTTTGGTAATACTCAGATTAGCTGTTGAGTTTTTACTTTCCAGCTTCATATGTAAATTGTTACTATTGTCCCATTTTAACTAGCCAGAGAAGAAATTATTTTTATGTGTACTGTTTTAATGAGTTCTGGGGGAAAAAAATGAGTATTGCGCTGAAGAAAAGAGAATGCTTTTATTTCATCCTTCTGTGATGGAGTATAGAACTACAGGCTAGAAGAATCCAGGTGTACCAGCAGGAATTACATTTCTTCTGATCTCAGTTGAGTTCTGTAGTGCATACTTTGTCCTCATGTATGCTACTGCAGTTTGTGTCATTTTCCACTTGATTTATAATTATCCACTGTTCCCATAATTACTTTGTGAAATTTTGTAGAGCTGAAGAACCACAAACTAGAAGAAAACCACTGCACATAAGCATGCATGTGCATCATTTTGTGCATTCACTTTATGTATGCCAGATAGTACAGGACATGCTGGGGCCAAGAATGCCTGAGAAAATCCTCTGGCTCACTAAAGTTTGAATTTCACAGCATGAGCTTTGTAAGCTATAACTTCTGACTTCCCTCTAAGGCTATTGTATGAAAATAAGAAAAAGTGTAAGAATACAGAAAGGAAAAGTACCAGATAGTAAATGTAATAAAAAGTAACCAGTCTAATGTCACTGAGATGTTTTTCTTGCATCTTAAAGTGAGACCTTGATTAACTAGAGTAGGCACATAACAGAAGTGTTTCTATCATTAATGCACTGCTTGCAATGTAATTTGACTGACAGTGAGGTAAGCTGTATGTGAGCACAGATGCCTCTCAAATTTGGTGTACTTCAAAGTGAAGTGATCTCAGGAGCATGTTGTATGAACATACACATGAAATGCTCTGTTGTACTTAAAGGCATGTGAAGGGCTTTTATGGGAAACTTCTATTTTTACAGGCTTGACGCATCCCTTTGTGAGTGGAAATAGTCTTACTTGTTTTTGAAAGCCACAAAACCTTCCCGTATTAAATAGGAAAATAAAATCTGCCTAAATTGCCTACCCAAGCATTTCCTCTGAGACATAATAGCTGCAAGATACAATCTTAACAACCTACAGCTGGGTAAGCAGAATAGTTTGGGAAACAAGTGGGACCAAAATGGAAAACAGGATGTGCTATTAATAGGAGCAGCAGTTTAAAATATTTGGCCTTTTTTCTTCATTCATTTTTTTTTGTTTCACTGTACATACTCAATTTACAAACAGAAGAAAATTCAGAGAAAGGAAGAGAAAACTCATGGGTTTTTTATTTATTTAAGGCAATTACTGGGTTTTTCTATTTGGACTTTTATGCATCTCCTGGAACATTTATGGCAGTGAAGGATACCCACTTGTTATCCAGTCTGTAGCCTTAAAGAGAGCTGCTGTACAGCTGGTCTTACATTGGACTCAACACCACAGTTAACGAAGAAACCCCTCTAGTTCCAATGTAAATGTAACTACCTGTCATTCATTATCTTGTTTTTCTTTCATATTCTGTCTTTTTTTGTCTTTCTCGCTCTTTTTAGACTTTCTCACTCTTTTCAGATTGATTTCCTTTAATTTGTACAAACAGCTGATGTATCACCAAAAGATCAATTTCAGCCAAATTGTACAGAGAGCAAACAAAGAAGGTTTTAAAGCTAATATTCTTTGTCATGTTCTGCAAAAGTAAGCATGAAGGGAGGGAAGTAAGGGAACATCTGTGATTTATGGGTTTCCCTTTATAGACGCACACTCCCCTGACCAGTTTCTCCCTTCAAGTGCCATGGCCAACTCCCTAATACAGGGTAATCTGCAGGAGAGGAGTAAGGAAAAAAGCTGGGAAAGGGGTGTGTTTAAAAGCTAGTAAGTCAGTCACGAGAACCAGATCTCTGTGAGTCAGAGATAATACAGTTTTTCAAGTTTAGCCTAGGCTGCTTTACTTAACTTCGTGTTAAAGGTAAAATCCACCAGGGTGCCTGAACTGTATATTGCTTTGCCCACATGTGGGCAGGCATTGTCAACAAAATGAAATTGCTCTGTGGCTGTAATTTCTCTGGATTGTAATGAGTAAATTGCACATACAAACATGCAAGTTATCACAAGAACTAGAAACAGCTTTAAGCTTTATACTCACAGAAAAACCTAGGCTCTGACATTTGTGATTATGTTTGTATAGGCAGATGGGGAGCTGAATCTCAAGATGCATCAGGTTCATTGCTGTTCTCTGTGTGGTTAACAGAGCAGGATATGAAGGTGTACTTACTAAAAGTTTTTTGGAAAACAAGAAACCCCAGACAACTGGTACATAGCTTTTGCTGAAATTCTGATCTTACCCTTTTGAGGTACTGAACTTGATAAAAGTCTTATATCCTAAGTTGCAACTTGAAGCTTGAACAGCTTAAACAGCAGTGAGTCCCACTGTCTTGCACTTCTGAATCCTTTATATTTTTAGGAAGCGCTCATAAATAGTTTGAGCTAAAACTTCATTTTCTGTAGCTCAGGCGGAACAAAACAGTTTCTGGCTTTGGGGGTTGCATCATGAATTACCTGGCAGAGGTAAAGCACAGTTTGTTTTGCTGACACCATTATTTAAAATGAAGGATTTACTATACATGAAGGAGGGTGTTCAGTCCTAAATCAATAGAAGAAAATTACTGCAAATAGATATGCTAGAATGCCATTTTTTCTTGCCAGTTGAGATTCCTGCCTTTCCTGATGATTGGACTAATGTAGCCATGCTCAGGAAGGCAAGCACTGTGAGATCACACAAAGCCTTGTCAAAGACTTGTAGAGAAACCATTACTTTTGGTTGTTGTGGGAGCAAAGCCCTATGTATGCCCTTTTCCAGCCACTTCCTTGTTGCTTGTTGGTGCTGCCACTTTCCCCTTCCCCCAGTACTTTTCCCTGCTTCTGTACATAATTTTACAATTAAGCACATCAGAGAACTATTATGCACTTTGCTGCCTGACAGGAAAGCCAGGTTATCCCTGGTGAGCCTGAAGATGAGGCTGATCTCCAGTTTGAAGACCTAGAAAGGATTTTCTACATGGGTGAAATGATCTGTAGAGACTTCTAATACTTTACAGCTGATAGCTGGAGGATGGAGTGTTGAATTACGCTAATTTCAGCATAGCAAGCTGCAGTTCAAATTCTCCAGCCTCAGGTCCTGCTGTTAGCTGCATCCTCTGAATGGTTGTGATGCTGCGAGTGGTGTGGAGCACCAGGGGGCAGCGTTTGTCTCACTGGCAACTTCAGACACATTGTCTCATCTTCAGAATTCTGGTTTTGTTTATTTGTGGGAGTAATGAGTGTTGAATCCTGCAAAGTGGAGAGATGGAAAAGGGGAAGAGCAGGGTCTCCTTATAAAATGGATCACATTTTGATCTGTTACAGTACTATATTTATTTTGAAAGAAGGTTTTTATTTTTTTTTCCTAAAGCTCTGTCTCTCCTACCCACTGTTGTAAACATTCTAAGTAATAAATGTGTTTCCTCAGTTATTTGATTTTTACTTTTGTACCTTCTCACCCTACTTGCTGTATGATATTTCTACTTCTGTAGCATCACTCGAGAGCCATGTTTTTTAGCTATGGGAGTGGCCTAGGACTCTTTAGTTCTCTGTTCACTGGTAAAAAGGTGAAGAAAACAACAACTCAGTGATCATTTTAAACCAGATGAAGTATGGACACACTCAAAGGCGCTGATTTTCACTTGAGTCAGTGACACACTAGTCCCACTCACAGTATTACACAAGCAATAGAGCAGGCAGGGACAGGTGTCTGGAAGGTGGATGCCCTTACTCTGCTCAGGAGCAGGACACCCTGAAATCAGTGTAGACTGATAATGAAGCTTCACCTTGCACTGCAGTGCAGCAAGATGTTCACTTACATTTATTCAGCATCTACAAATCTCTGCAGCAGACAATTTTCACTACAGATTTCACATATCGGTTGTTCAGAATTGGTCATAGTTTGCACAAAGTCTGCAAAACAGGAGAACTGTTTTGCAAACTTTGCAAAAACATCTGCAAAACACTTTCAGGAGTTGTCAGAAACTCCCAGCACAAGTCAAGTCAATTGCTGGATTTAAGGGGGATGTGAGTAGTTTTTGAAGGAAATGGTGGGAAAGTAGTGGTGCTTGTTGGAGATTCCTTGCTGAGGGAGGTATGTTGGAAGTAGATAACAAGATTTTTGTAACAGCTATGTCTGTTTTAGGTTGGAGAATGGGTGATTTGTTTTAATGTGGGCAGTGTGTGTTACCTGTTGAACAGTGAAAGAAGTTGAAATTCAGAGCAATGAAATTCTTGTATTACTTAGCAGTACTCAGCAAATAAATCCAGATTAAAAAATCAACTACATTTTATTTTAGAGCTTGAGTTGCAGAAAAAATATGGTTTAGAAAGCACAAGTATCGCTGTACAGGAAAATGAACTTGATTCATTAATTAAAATTAATTTGGTTTCAGCCTCTGTCAGATAGAGGTGGCAAACTGTTAAATCCTAAGGGCTGAAGAAAAGTTTGAATTTGAAGAACTGTTATTCTTGAAACTAGCTGTAGTTAACACCTAACTATCTGTGTGTGTGCTTTGTGGTGTGGGCTATATATCTTGATTATTTAAGCAAATTTTTAAAAAATCATTTTGTAATAGCATTGCAAGTACTATAAACTGTTGCTTTAGCATTCTGTGCTTTGTGTTTATGGGGTGCAAATTATTTGTAATGTGCTTGCCAATACTGTTTTCAGAACACAGTTGTTAATTAAAGCCAGTTGGTTATAACTGATTACTCAGTTCTGCTCCTTTCAGAGCAAATATACGCTCAGTCTTGATTTGTGGCACAGAAGTTTGGCTGCAACCAGTAAGTTGTACGTACACAATTAATGTTTGATGGCTTCTGTGCCCATCGAAATATCAGGGCTTTCCTTTCTCAGGGACTGATAATGTTAGCAAATGAGATTAATTTGCAGGTAGTGAGTACTTTGTAAGAAGTCTTGGCTTTAAAAGAAAAACAAAGTCCAAAGCATCTTTCAGAGCTGATTTTAATCAACAGTGTTGAAATACACAATTTTTCAAGAATTCCTCATTCAGCCTTTGCTTTAAGTGGTATGCCAGATTAGAAGAACTTGTTGCTTCTTGTGATTCTGTGTCTGAAGCCTTCTGATTACAGAAGTCTCCTGGTCATTTTACCACATCTGGTTATGAAGTTAAATATTGCAGGCAGCTGTGTAAAATAATAGGAATATTATATCCTTGGTTATAGAAGTTTGCATTCCTCTTTATTTATGTTCCAAGTGTGAAAGAAGATGTTGCTCTACCTAAATGGAAAATCTGGAGAGAACTAAGGATGTTGTTGGCGTCTTTTCTTTTTGCAACTCAATCTTAAATGACTGTGAAATTCTCTTCTTCATTTGCCATGCCGAATTTTGTAAAGATTAAAATGCAACAAAGAAGAATAACATAATACAGTAAATAAAAGATTCAATGGATTCTTCTGTCCACATTCTTACCATATCTTGTCTGACTTTTTAACCCTAGGGAGTGGGTGTGATTGGTAGACACTGTATGTAAAGAGCCATGTGTAAACAATTCTCTACTGAGGATGATCATAATGCATTATTATTGAACCTCCTCCCTACCAGCCCTTCTTTCTACTTGAAGCATTGGACTTTCTAGTCAAAGATGAATTTTCTTGTCTTGGTTTTGATAGTTGAGTTTCATTAGACTAAGTGCTTCTGAAAGGGTGTTTTTTAAATTTAGTCTTTTAGGTTGGTTTGTCACTTAAACCTTGTTTAATATTAAGGTGGATTGATTAGGAAAATATTTGATAAACTAGTTTTTTCTTAGTGATTTACAAATTAAATATCCCTGTTCATATATTTTCTGATCAGTTATTGTCTATTTTATTACTATTGTGGTCTTTCACTATCTTTCCATGTGCAGACTTCTTTTAGTGTGGTCCCTGGTAGAAATATATCATGATACTTCCTTCTAAGTATTTTATACTTTTTTTTTTTTTGTCATCTTTCTACATTTAGAGTTTTATGTAATGCATTTGTTGATCCTTTTGAGTGTAGGGATACTTTGCACCTTAGGGTTGAAGCACTGCTATGTGAAGCCAACAGATGAGTATAAATGAATAGATGAGCTGTACAAATTCCATCTTGGTCTGTTGTTCCTACTGGCCTTGTCCTTTCTTCGGTATTACGAGCGGTGGAAGTATAAGAGGAGTGCTTTTGAAGTACATGTGGGTGTGCTAGAATATTTGAGCAACATTTCCATCTGGTTTATGAGCAGTGTCCTCTGCAATTCATTACCTTGAAGAAGTTCTTCCAGGAAAGATGGTGGTTTTCCCAGTGAAGTGCAGTTTCTCAGGGAATTCTTGGGTTTGACCCATACACTTGTAAAATTCCATTGTGCAGAAGAATAGTTCTTAAGCGTAGTCCAAGTACGAACATCAAATGGAAAACTACCATAAAATTACCATTGATCAAATATACTAATAGTTATGGAGTCAACTTGCCAAATCCTGAACCTTAGAGAACAGAAGTGCAGTAGGCTTGTAGGAGTAGCATGTATGGAGGTAGAATTTTATATGGAAGCAAAGGAAGCAATATATTTGCAAGGAGTTAGGGTCAGGTCAAACATGGAATAGGAGTTAACAAAAGCTGACTAAGTTGGCAGATGAACAAGGAAGCAGTCTTTCAGTGTGTGCTGAAGCATTCAGATCCTGTTGAAGTGCACCAACTAATCTCATAAAAGTTCTGAAGGCTTCACACTGCTTGGATTTTAACACATGGCCTTTTGGTTCAGTGGAACGTGAGCTCCCAGTTACATGCAATTGAATCACTCTACTTTGCTTTCTCTGCTGTCCTCCAGACCCGTGGTGCGTAACAATGCAATACTCAGTTCCTTGTCACAGTGTTTCTGCTCTTGTCTGTTCTGGGTCTGGAAGGTGGGTGGCATGTCTCTCTATCACATTGTATGTTCATGGACATGGGTTAGCGCTGGCTCACCAAATGTCTGAGTTTTTTGTTTTGCTTTGAGGGGTTACCTTCATGTTCCACCTTTCCTCCTCCCTTACCAGCCAGTGCAACTCTGCAGACTTCTGACAGGCCACCTGAGCAGTTAAACTGGTTCATTTCTCATTCTGTAAATCTTGCCTCATGCCAGCGTGCAGACAGGAAGGAAGGCAGCTTTTGAATGTGTTGTACTTTATCAGAGTAGACTTTAGACTTTCTGTTAAATGTCCACAAGTGATAAGAAGCAAAAGAAAAAATAGAAAAGGAGCTGCTGTTTGGAAGGCAAAATCAATCCTAGGATTCTTCACAGAAGCATTAGAGGTAGGGTTGATAATCATAATTTTTCAGCTTATAGAATTTTGTAACCTTTGGGTTTTCTTTTATAGCCTTAAGCATTATTCGTTTTAATGAATACTGATTTTATCAGATTAGTCAGCAACAGATGGGAAATTTTCAGCCTAACTGGAAGCAGGACCATGGTCTTCAGTAATTAATGCTTTGCAGCAGTTCAGGTGTTGCTGCAGCTTGATCACTGGAGAACAAGTGAGTAATGTCTCTGATAAACTTGTGAATTTGGTACTTGAAGACCAATCCCTAAAATTTGTCCTGAGGAAGCGGAATGTATACATTAAAGACAGGAAAATTCTAGATATTGAATGTGTTCAATCTTGCTTCAGGAATGCGACATGTTTAATCCATTTCCTTGCATGTGTTTTGCCAGCCTGTTTTTTTTTAGCAAGCAGGTAGCCATAAACTGTATCTGGATGTAGTCTGTTTTCTAACATATTAGTGCATATATGCACACATAAAAGCAGAATACGCATCTGACTCTAAAAGAGATACGTAAACCACTGGGAGGATGTGTAGAAGAGAATTGTTTCCCCCAAGATGTGCCTGTATTCCAGGTTGGATACTAAGAGAATGGAATATGAGTGTAAGATGTGACTAGACCACAGACAGTGTGCAGTAGATAAGGGGTTTCCTATCTGGATCTCTTGTACTTTTTTGCATTGGTATTTGGTGACCACTTCTGTTGATTCCTCTTTCTTATGGTGTCATTATTGTATGCAGCCTTAGAGGAAATTATCAGCTTCCCCCGAAGATTGTCTTTTTACTTCTTTATTATTTTACTCAAGCAAATTAATTGAATTCTACCAGCATTATCCTTAAGAGCATTAAGGATGCTCTTTCCTTTAAATATTTCTTAATAAGCACTAAGGAAAATTGGGATCAAAGCTACTATATTTAGAAATTCTACTTAAAAATGTATAGAACATTGTTGACAGTATAGCATGTACATCAAAACCCACATTTGCATCAAAACCAGCAATCAAAAATCATTTTCCTTTCATGGTCAATACAAGTTGAAAATTATTGAATGTATGTATCTTCTCTATGTGCTGACATTTGCCTGTATCTCTTTCATAATTGCAGATCTTAGCCCATTGAAATCTTTTCATTTACCTCTAAAGAAAAAAGGTTAATGTTTCCCAGTTTCTTTTAATGAATAAAATACAGTCTCTTCATTGTACTGATACTTTTCATAAACAGATGTATTTCTGAGTGCATCTGTCAGTTTTCCTATTTTCTTTGCAAAAATTGTGATTGCCATTAAAGTGTCAATATTTGACGTTTGCCTATTTTGCATTCCCGTGATGTTCATTGTATTTTGAAATGCTGTAGATACCACAAGTGTAGATATCCACATCTATATCCAGAGTGCAAGGTTGTAAATTGTTCTGCTAGCTGAAAATATTACAGTCTTTTTTATATGTATATTTTAGCCCTAGATTTTGTGGTGGCAAGCAAATAAAAGTTGTATAAGAAAACGGGCGGTATTTGGAGCCCCTGTACTTCTCTCTGACTCTTTGAGAGGAGAAGATTAACAGTGGCAGGACTTGGAAAAGCAGAAGTGGACAGCTGTGAACATTTCCATTCTTAGTCAGCTGAGCTCAGTTGTGCGAGTGCCTTCAAACAAATAAGGAAAGAATAGCTGCATATGAACTGCATGAGTCAAAGCAGAGTGACAGTCTGAACAGAACTTAAAGGGGGGAAACCCTTCTTATTATGTTAGTTTTGAATAGATGAGATGTTGTGTGTGGTTAATTCAAAATCTTTGCCACCTTGCTAGGCAATGATAAAGAAGTGAACCACTGAGCTGCCATCAGAGTAACTGCTTGGGAATGCTCCTTCTGCAGGAGCTGTTTGAAATAGCACACACAGATGTACTTGCCTTTGCCTGGCAAGTCTGTGAATAGATTTTGTTGCACTAACTTTAAAGCATTCTCTTGCATGTATGGCTCAGGGAGCTCTTTCATAGCCATTCTATGGCTGTGGTTGACTGAAGAGGTGCTGTGGCAATGGCCTTTAGTTTGAGATTTGATAGGAAGAGATTGGTTATTTTGACCATTCATTTAAAAGTTGGTGAATTGAGTAATTTTTCTTCTAGATACAAGTTATGTCAAACACTACTGAGCCTCCAGAGAAGCTGTATAAAACAATAAAATTAAGTGGTACTACAGGTATTAAGAAAACAAAGTATAACAGCCTGTGCTTCTTACATTGATTACTTGATATAAAATAATGTTATATACTCTTTCCCTAAAAATACATGATTTTTCAATTTGCCTGAGATTTATTTAATGTTCACTTTCTTTTGTAACGTTTTCAGTCATAGAATTGCCTTGCATGCTTGACAAAATGATGTATTTTTGGTAGGCCAGCTGAAGCCAAAAGAGAAAGTGCAGAAGGTTATGATATGGTTAAAAATGAGAAGTGAAAACAAGCATGTCTTAAGTACCTGTCTCTTTTTCCACCTATTTACTTTAAGAACTGGTAATCATCCCATTGTATGGCCTTAGGTGGTGGTGTGTTTGTGCAGCTAAGGGCGTGTGTTTTCTTTGTTAAACATGCTTTAGAGATTATTCTTCAAATTATGGGGGTGTTGTATTTGATTTTATCTGCTATTTGAGTCATGCCACATTTCAGCTGTAGGTTATATTTTTGTAGTTTCTCAAACTTGACTTTTCCTTTCAGTTCTCCACATGTAAAGTTGTAATTAGCAAGATGTGGTCTTGGTGTGTGGTACGATGTTTTTGCCAGGTTATAGAAAAAATTATTCTAGGCTTTAGCCTGTATGATGCTTATTCTGAAGCAGTTTTTAAGTCTGCTTGAAACTGTCATTTGGAAAACCTTGCTTGGTATTTCTACCTTTTACCTATCTATCTGTCTAGATATAGATGGATAATTGAGTTAGTGTGTATATATGTGGGCAATCTTTCAAATTGTGTCCCTTCATTCACCTGTTCATGACATCCAAGTAGTTAACAACAGCTTCCCTTTTTTAAAGATTACAGTGAATTGGGAGAACTTCCACCCAGATCCCCACTGGAACCAGTGTGTGAAGATGGTCCCTTTGGGCCAGTGAAAGAAGAAAGGAAACGGACACCCCATGAGCTTCGTGAACTGTGGAAGAAAGCCATTATTCAGCAAATACTGCTCCTCAGAATGGAGAAAGAAAACCAGAAGTTACAAGGTTGGTGAAATTCTTGAGTACTATACCCTACTGCAATAAAAATTCACCTTTTGGTTTTCTCTGTGGCCTTGGTAGTAGACTGCACCAAGCTTTAGTGAAACATTCTTGGAACACACAGGTAAATCAGATTAGCAACATCTCCCTCAGCACTCATTAGTGTAGGTGACAATGGATGATATTTTTTTTTATTACTTCACCTTATTGTTTGTTTTCTTGATCTGAAGGGATACTCTTTACTATGGCTGGGTTTTTTTAGGCTGGTGTCTAGAAGCTCTCACAAGGAATTCAGCATGATCAGTATCATGAACTGAGTTCTTTTCTACATTCACACCCACGGGTCCTTGCCTAAGTATTGGTCATTGCAATGTTGTGTTTCGCCAGTTGTGAGGCTCAAAAGAAGTTCCTAAAGAGGTTGTGGACTTGAAACTGTGGGTTCCTGCAGTAGTACCCACACTGTGCAGGCAAGGTTTCTGTAGAATGGTAATGACTTAGATCAGTCGAAAGGGGGATGAGAAACTGTAATTTGCAATTGTTCTAAACCCACAATTCTTCTGTGAATGACTTAGCTGCAACAAATCCATTTTGGTGGCAATTTTTACACATAAAGAACAGCTGTATGCAGAATTACAAGTGATTGCCTTTGGGAGCTGCTCCTTTGAAGACGTGAATGATGAGGACAGAAATTTCGTATGTGGGTCATTTTAGATGTTCAGGAAAGAAGTAGGCATGTGAACCCTGTAAAGGGGAGGTACCTAGCATGAAAATGGCAATATTTCTTTTTCTTGTCTAAACTTGAGGAAGGATTGACTTCCAAAAAGTGTGTAGAGAAAGGTCCCAGCTGTATGAGAAGTTCAGTACACCGAACATGAGATCATTCTTTAAACTCAGGCTAAGACACGTGGCTGGAAAGACAACACACTTCTTGGATATTGGATATGGCCTGCTAAGCACTTGGCCCACCTGTAGGCTGTTTGCTCCCAGCAGTGCAGCTCTCCTATTTCAACCCTATCTGAAGAACACCTGACACCCACAGGTGACAAGCATGTTCCCAGCAATGCACTAGCTAATCCAGTAAAATAAAATATGGCAATGGATACCAAATACACAGTGTCCTTGGCCAGAGGCTGAGACCATCTGGAGAAGAGGTACTTAGAGAAATGATTTATACAATCTCTTCAAGCTTAGAACAGTGCTGTTGTAAACAAGCTTCTGTAACTTTTTAATGGCATTTAGAAATAAATTTGCTCTGTTTTGTGTGTTTATACTCCTGGTTTTTTAATTTCTCTTGTGTTCAAGTTTTCTGAATCTTGAAATCTTTCTGAAATACAGCCTGCAGTCAAATTTTTGGCAAGTGCAGGTTATTAATATCCATACACATTTTATCAAGTTTAACTAGATGCTCTAATTTTGTCTGCCCAAAAGAAAAAATGGCAAAACCATCACACATATGTTAAGATGAGCATGTCTAAATGCTAGTTAGTGAATGAATGAGGTGGGTGCTGGCAGAACTGAAGGCCCAGCTGTGCTGTATGCCCTGTGGGGTGAGGAAGTTGTCCTAGGTAGTTGCTGCATGAGAGCTCAGATGGTGCGACAATACTAGAAAGCAACAGATGACTGTGCTACAGCGAGCACAGCATCTTTACTAGTAATGCTTACGTGTGATATTGGGAATTGGGTAGTGTCAGTATCTAAATAAGCATATTAATAAAGGCATATTCTCACCTCAGTCCTCACATGTCACATTTTTGCACGTAACATAAATAAAGCAGAAAAGTCTGAAAAGTTGCCAAGCACCTGAAAAAATTTGTTTGCAGATGAAACATTAAATGATTTCTCCAAGTTTGTTTTCCTAGAAGCTGAAATTTAAATGCCCTTTTTTAGTTATAGTTACACAATACCATCTGTGGTTTAAGGTTTTTAATATTCTGATTAATAAGTGTGTTGGTTTTCACCTGACAAAAATGTGAAGAAGTTGACAAATAGTTTAGATAGACTGAATTACTTTCAGTGTGAGTGTATGTATTTCATGTATCTATAGTTAATCACTGAATTAAAAATTAAATATTCTGAGATCCAAATCCTGCAAACACTTAGGTAACCTCGTAACTTACATGAATAACCTCATTGGATAAAGTCATTCACATCTGAAAGCAACTACAGGATGAGGAGGTACACTTCCCAGATATAAACAGTTCCTTTCTTTTCAGTTTTTAAAGTCTAGAAGCTTGTGTAGTCAGTGGGAGTACAGGACAAGGTAACCTTTGTGACTCTCAGAATTCAATAATCTAAAAGACTTTTATTACAGATACAGATCTCAGAACAAGTTGAGTTTAGTGAGTTGATAAGTGGCATTGTGCAGTGTAAATGTCAGGCGATCTTTAACTGTTTATTAAATTTATATAAAGGAGTTGAAATTAAAAATACTAAATTATCAAAAGATAATATAATAACATTTTAACATAGATTGTCTCAAGACTGAAATGGATAGGAGTGATTCTATTTGTTCATACTGTGAAATCCTCCAAAGTAGCAGCAGGCTTATGATATATGGCAGAATGTCCTCAAAATAAGATTATCTTGTTATCATTACAGTAATGCACCATCACTCAGGCAAATTAATTTTAAAAAATGGTCACTTCATGATACACATGAATACACGATACATATGTTTATGAAACTATTTCATAAGCATAGTTTCAAGTTGTTATTTGTAGGAGAATTACTTTTTAATTTTTGTTTAATACTATAGAACGTTTCCAGACTTTTATGTATTTTGAACTTTTGTTCTGCTCATTTTTTGCAAGTAGAGAGCCGCTCTTGTCCTGGAACTAGGTGCATTGAGTGCTCAGCCACCTTACAGCCTTGTTAAAAAATTGCAACCTATTTTGTTAATTTCTCCATAAACTTCCCACTGTTTATCTCTCCTTAGTGTTGTCTTTGTAGCTTCATCTTGGTTTCCTTATAGCATTTTCTTTCATCCTTTCACCCTTTTAGGAATAGATGACTGACATAGTTCAAATGAGCTAAGCCTCTTTTTCTCTTCTATTTTTTCAGCCTTATTACCTGCACAAATCCATCCACTGTCACAAAACATGCTTTATTATTTAGCACACATTACTAACATTAATAAATCCTGTTTTCCAGGCACATTATAGTACTAAAATGCCCCCACAGAAAAAAACTTGAAAGCTTTACCAAGACACCCTTTGACATTCTCATTCTACTTCTAAACTTTGGAATTACACTCAGCTGCATAATCGTTTTCATTTCTGCCATGTTTTTTTGATGCTTTCCCAGCTATTGTTTTTACTTTGTCATTACTATTAGGGGGCTGTATGCATAACAAATAGATGACTAAATTTGGTATGTGTTTTTATTTGCTGAAAGTTTTCTGCACTGAAGAGATGGGAAAATGAAAACTGCTGTTATGAAAATTATATGTTTGTTTCATTAGTCATCATCTCTCATGTTTCTTCATGTTTAGGAGTTGATTAGGAGTAGGGAATTCAATGTAACTGGCCAAACACAATTAATATTGCATATAATATCTTCTAAAAAAACCTAATCCAAACCCCAGAATAATGACATTTTAGATATGGAATGTTTCAGGTGGAAATCATGAGTGAGTTGTAAGTTAATTTAATCCATTTTACAAATAGTATACAATATTAACTGCTGCATTCTTTATATCACTTTTTAGCTTCTGAAAACAATTTGCAGAACAGACGCCTGAAACTTGACTATGAAGAAATCACACCATGCTTAAAAGATGTAACTTTGATTTGGGAAAAAATGTTGAGTACACCTGGAAGGTCTAAGATTAAATTTGATGTGGAAAAAATACACTCTGCTGTTGGACAAGGTAAACAGTTTGTTTTTGAGTTGTTGAACTGCATGTAAATTGTATCTGAAAAGGAACAGTGACCACTTGACCACTCCTTATAACCAGATTCTCTCTAGTGCTGTTCCTCAGGCTGCTGACTAAACAAGTAACAACTTTTGGTGCCATCATAGTTATGCAAATGCAAGTACCAGACCCTTTTCAGTGGCAGCTGCAGTTTTATCACTGGAGCTACAGCATACATTTTTTAATAACATCTGCCCTTACCAGGAGAGTTGTTTGGTACCTCAATGTACTACAGTCTGATTTTATAAATTAAAAGTTAAAATTAAAGAAAGAAAGCCTGGGTAATGCTGATAAATGACTGTGTGAATAACTGAAGAAGCCCTCTGCACTGTTTCTTAGAAATTCTCTATTCCAGCCTGTGTACTATGTCTGTGCACAAACAGTAGGCATGGGTATCTCTGCAGAACTGCCTTTTCTCTGAGTTCAAGAACACTTTGTCCCTGCAAACAACAACTTAGGGACTTCCTCACAACTGCAGGGCTGAGCAACCACGCCTACCTCCACTGCAGCAAAAGTAATATAACCTAAAGATGTTTTTTTTAAATATTCTAAGAAATTTAGCTATTATTCAATGTTACATTTATCATGGTTGGACCCAAAGGCTCTAGGCCCTAGTGCTACATGGGCCAGCAGTGAAGATGGCTACTCCAAGGAGCTTTTTATTGTTCTTTACAAAGCTTTCCAACATGTAAAGGAAGTATCAAGATTTAACCATTGTCAGAAGTTTAATATTTTAAATATTGCACCTGACTATGTGCAATTATACAAGCAATTTAAACCAAATTGTCCATTTAATATGACTGGATAGGTCTAGATTTCTAACAATATCAAATCCTAATATGTTTTGTTATCTTTCCATATAACTTGAATTCTTGAGTAAATCTTGATTTCTCCTATTGTTATTGTCCTCCATATGTTACATATATACCAAAAGAAAAAAACAATCCTAAAAACTTCAAGCTATGAGTTACTTCAAACTGTAGTATCCAGTTCCAGTGCATTATGGATTAGACAGAACACTTCCCCAAGTGAAACTGCATCGTTTTCTTGTGTAGATGATTTCATAGTGAGTGACAGTCTTGTGCTGAATTAATTTTAGTCTGAGAGCTTTACATACAGTTTAAAAATTAAGGCTATTATTACTTACGTGAAATAGTTAAGTAGCATCTGCCCTTTTCAAAGAGAAATAAACTCAAACTTTAAAACATTTTATGTGTTCCAGTCATTAAACAAGCCAATAGCAAAACTAGAAAAACAATACTTTCTATCTGATTATCTGCCTTGCATTGTAGTCTCTAGATCACGTCTCATTTGTACTCATTTATATTTTTGGTATGTGTGTATCCCACCTTCCTAAAATGTACTCATAACATCAGAGTTCATGCTGTATTAGTGAAAAGTGTGAATTAGTTCTATTGCAGTGCTTTATTGTATACTTTACATGGAAAAATAGGAGATAAGCATATAACTTTTCAGAGACAATTGTTACAATTCTTAATACCTCTTCTAGTGCTTCTCAGACTGGATGTAAGCATTAACCTTAGGCAGTTCATAGTATTTCTTTCTGGTTTATTTTAACACCTGTTAAGGTGTTAAGGTCTTCTATTGGTTGAGAAAGTAAAAGCACTGTAGTTTCATCTACTTCTATGGTCCACTGGAGGTAACCAATAAGGATCTGCCTTCCTGTGTAGCAGATAGGCATCTTCAGTTCCTCATCCTGTTAGCTCAACTTTAGCAGAACCCTCAGTAGGAGTACAAATTACTGGTTTAATTGCTTTCTCTGCTTAGGGGTACCACGTCATCACCGTGGGGAGATCTGGAAATTTCTAGCTGAGCAATACCATCTTAAACATCAGTTTCCAAGTAAACAACAACCAAAGGACACACCTTATAAAGAACTCCTAAAGCAACTAACTTCTCAACAGCATGCAATTCTTATTGACCTAGGTAAGTACAATAGTGGTCTGAAATTAAAACAAAGGGTTTATGATCTCTGTAAGATACTTAAAGCAGGTAACACATAAAATGCCTTTCACTTTTTAATAATAGGTTGTTGGTAAGAACTGCTTTTAATCTGGTGTGAGAAACCAGGAACCGATGTTTTTCCAAGGGGATCACAGCTCTTGTGTGTGGGATAATCCCACATTTAATTCATTATTCATTATGCTCTTCCCTAATAAAGGAAAAAAATCAATGTCTTCCAGAGCATAGCACTGACACTTCGGTTCTGAGGAGCTGTGTAGGTCAATTTAAGAAGTCCATTATCACTGCATTTGATTAAATGAATTTGCAAGGAGAAACTCTATCAAAGGAAATTATGCACTGCAAGTAACCAAATGCCATGTGAAAGAACGATAAAAATGGGAAAAGCTGTTGAACTGATCTGAGGGATTAATACCCATTGTGTTATTTTCTCTTACATCTTTTCTGTAAAGCAGTAGTACAGAATTGTCCTATCATAATTCTGCTCTTTATAACTACTCGAACAGTATTTAAGCACTTTTCACTGCAAATGGATCTACCTCCTTTCTTGCCTGATGAGGAAGGATTACCTATACCCAGAGCTGTCTGGGAGCACCCATTTATTTTATTAAAAACTCAATGTGCTGTCTTCAGTGGTAACTAAACTGTGAGAAGATTTGTCAAGTTTAAATGGTGACCTAAGCTTTAGATGATAAAGAGATTATTTTCTCCTGTTTTTGCAACGCTTGGTAAAGTGAGTCAAAATCCCAAAGCAGGGCATAGAAAATACATAGAAATGTGAAGGAACAGGTGTGTTTCTGCATCAGGTCTCGTGACCAGAGGTGGGAAAGGGTGGTGGTGGATGTCATCTTCACTTTCCCCTACTTGGCACTGGGAAAGGAACAGTCTGAGGAGCTTTAATGCCAGCTGGGAATAGACAGTGGCAGTGTGTGTGAATTGTCTCCCTTCAGACTTTGCATACCAGATCTAGGAATTCCCCTGGAGTAAGTAGTGCCAGCCAGCAATCCTATGTGTTTTGAGAGAGACATTTACATGCAGCCAGAGATCGTTTACTAGCAAATACCTATTGGTCCAGCATACCTGGTGTTGATAGCCCTGGCAGTGAAGGGTGGGACACTGAAGTTGTTCAGTAAGAGGTGAACAGTTTTGTGCTGAATTAATTAATTGAACACCTTAGCAGAGGGATGGTACTAGGATGACTCCTGGACAGTAGGGAGCACAGTCAGTCTGAGCTTGGTTGACTCAGGCTGGGGCTTACTGGCTCAGCAAACTGTTCATACTTCCTACCTGGTTCTGCGCACAAATATGTTCTCATTTTAGCCATGTGCTCTTCTTGTGGAAACAAATGACTACATGTGTTTGCAAATTGGTAACTTCATGGTGGTTTTCATGCAAAATGTTGTTTCTGTCAGGTTGCTATTTGCCAGCCCACTAGCTCAAAGAGGGGATTGGGCCCTGTTGTAACCATAAGGTGAATTAGGAAGCTGAAGACTTCCTAGTGATTCGCATTGAAATAGAGCTGTGCTGCATGGTAACAGCATAACTGGATAGGCAGCTAGAAGGGATTTGCGTGTTCTGACTTGTGTTCCTACAGGCTATCAGAAGCATTTTATCTTAAATCTTTAAGAATCCTTCTGAGAGCATGCACTTGCACCTTGAAGGAAAAAAACTATGTTTTCGCAACACAGTGGTTGTAATACTTAAAAACCTTTCCCAAATTAGGCTAAATAGGTCTTGTTAACAGAGAATAAGCCAAAGCTGTAATAGTATTGCTTGCACTTAGTTGAACTGATGCATCCTCCGATGTGAATAGTGCTTCCTGAGGCCAGGAGTGTGCATGTGGATGCAGAGCTAAAGTATAGCAGCTGCTTCACTGGCCCAATTTATGTGTCATAGTGCTATCAGTGATAGAAACCATCCATCACTGGGTATTTGCTGAACGCAGTAGAAAATTAGGTTTTGTTTACTTTTAAAAATAAAGCAGTATGTACTTACTTTTGCATTTTGGGGCTCTAGAAGGATCACAGTCCATTTAGTCTCTTTTTGACAGGGCTAGAGATCTTTGCTCCAAAATACAGGCTAAAAGTATTATTAGTTAAGCCAACATCAGAGCACTCAGAAACACATCAGCATGTGAATTTACCAATTCTTCCCCTCCTCCATTTACTGGTTTTTAGAACTTCTTGGCGATTTTATTCTTGTTGAGCTTGTAAGTCTTTTTCATGACTTACATGGAATGAACTTTGGTGCCTGAGTGAGGCAGTGCAGGTCTGCCTTTAGACTGTGCTGCCTTTAGACTCGTCCTTCAAGCAAGGGAATGCAAGCTCCTTCTCATCTGAAAGCTAGAAATACCAATTCTGTAGCATTCAACTCTGACACCCTGGACAGGCAAACCTACTCAGAACTGAATGCCATGTCCCATGTGACAGGCTAAAGCAGCTACCAGATGGCAGAAGGACTCTGCCTCGGGCTTTGTCTTTAAACAGGAGTTCTGATATTATCTGGCAGCACAGCAGCATTCCAGGAGCTAAAGGGTGGGGTGGTATTTAACAAGTGGGTAACCAGAAAACAAGCTCTGCTTAATACTAGAACAAAAGAGGTATTCAAATTACTGCTCTGTTGAGGTATTTCACAGAGGAAGTTTGATAGGGGAGGGTTTTTCCTAAAAGTGAAAAAACTTGCCTTTGGAAGTTTTTTGATAAAATCTGTAAAGGTTAAGTCTTTCATGTCTTTGTTCACAGAATCACAGAGAGTGGTTGAGATAGGAAAGGAGCTCTTAAGATGTAATCCAAATTCCCCTTGCTCAAAGCAAGGTCTGCCTAGGTTGCCTAGGATCCTTTGCTAAGACTTCCAATATGTCCATAGATGGAGACTTTCCAATCTCTTTGGGCAGCCTGTGCCAGTGTCTTCCACCCTTACAATTAAAAAAACCAAAGGTGGAATTTTCTGTTTTTCAATGCGTGCCCATTGCCTCTTGTTCTGTCAAGTGAGCACCACTGGGAAGAACCTGGTTCCTTCTTCTTCGATCCCTTCCACTGGGTATTTGTGCACACTGGTGACACCCTCATGAGCCTTTTCTTCTTTGGGCTGAACAGTCCCAGTTTTCTGAACCTCTCTTCGTAGAAGAGATGCTCCAGTCCCTCTGTTATCCTAGGGGCCCTTTGCTGGAGTCTCTCCAGTATGGCTGTATCTCTTTTGTAGTGGGAACAAAGAACTGGGCACAGCACTCCAGATGTGGCCTCACCAGTAGAGTAGAGGGGAAGGATCAGCTGCCTCCAGCTGCTGGCAGCACTCCTAATGCAGCCCAGGATACTATCAGCCTTCTTTGCTACAAGGTCAAATTGCTGGCTCATGTTCGACCTGGTGACCACCAGAACCCTCCGGTCCTTTTTTGCAAAGCTGCTTTCCAGATGGGTGCCAAATACTGGCACACAGGTTTGTTCGGTCCAAGTACAGGAATTTTGCACTTAATTTGTTGAACTTTATAAAGTTCCTGGTAGCTCATTTAGCCAGCCCGTTGAAGTCCCTCTGAATGGTAACAAGCGTAGCTGTCACTCCTCCCAGTTTTGTATTACCTTCAAGCTTGCTGAGGGTGTGCTGTGCCCCATTGCCCAGCTCATTAGTGACCCTTCCTTATAAGGGATCAGCTGGAGCAAAGGCTCCAGGCACCCTGTCATTAAGGGCAACTGAGAAGGGTTGGTCAGCATCAGCCTTACCAGCCAGCAGCAGTACCATCATGCTTCCAGGAACCCCCTGCTGATCCTGGACTTAGTCTCTGTACACTCAAAGCTCAAGGAAGCAAAGTCCAGAAATGGCTGCACAAAATGCTGTGTCTGTGGGCTGCCTTGATTAGCTGTGCTCTCACATAATATGTATATAGCATATATCATAGCTTATATACAGCTACTCAATTCTTGGTAGTATACGGGCTGCAGGACAAAAAAAAAAACGGCAAATGGAGACTGGGAGGGACCAAGGCAAGGAAGGTTGGGACAAGAGACACATTTATATGAAAAAGACAAAGAAAAAGTAAAGGGAAAAGGCCTCAGCCCTTGTAGATTAGATGTTCTATGCCTGGATCCTAATAGTTATTATAGTCCTTATAGTCCTTATTAGGACAACTTATAATAGTCCTTATAATAGTTTATTATCCTTTAATAAACTGTTCAGGGGCCAGTCTTAAGAATCAGGTATTCAGCTGTTCCAAACAACAGGTTTTCCCTACTCCCTAACAGTTTCTAAATTAACTTTGCAATGACTGTAGCAAAACAGTAGTAGAGTATGAGACAGTTGTTCTGTATTGTTTACTTTCTTATGGTCTTCCTGTGGGTTGGCTCGAAATCCACTTCTCAAAAGAATCCACATTTTTGAAAGGCTTTTTAATTTGACAATATGACAAGGTTTGGGGGTTTTGTTGTTTGTATTTTAGTTTAAGTTGCTAACTTCAGCTCTTTTCACAGGGCGCACATTTCCAACACATCCATACTTCTCAGCACAGCTGGGAGCTGGGCAGCTGTCACTCTACAATATTTTGAAGGCCTATTCACTTCTGGACCAGGAAGTAGGATATTGCCAGGGCCTTAGTTTTGTAGCAGGAGTTTTACTACTTCATATGAGTGAAGAAGATGCTTTTAAAATGCTGAAGTTTCTTATGTTTGACATGGGCCTGAGAAAACAATATCGTCCTGACATGACAATTTTACAGGTAGGATTTAATTTCTTTTAAATAAAGGATGCTAGTGTTAAATAATAATAATGCAATACAGCTAGCATTGTCAAAATCTGAACTTAAATTGAGTTCTTGAAAATAGGGAAGGATAATCTAGGAAAATAATACATCATCTTAAATGCATGACTTTCAAATCAAAATACTTCTGGGGAAACTATGGAAACCATAAATAAGAAGATGTCTATTGTGTTCAAATGAGGTTCAAATGACCCTGAAAATGAGCCTGTTGTAGGTTCACAGGTGACCCATCCTGTGTCTTTTAGGTGGCTTACAAATATTTGTTGTTTCCACACAATTTCTTCCAAACATCAATTGACAAATACGTTTCTCTGTTTCTGATAAGTATGAAGCATGGACTTTACTATTATGAATTGTCATAACCCATTGGTTTTTACTCTCTTGTTTTTATTCCATGCAGATCCAGATGTACCAATTGTCTCGACTTCTTCATGACTACCATCGAGATCTCTACAACCACCTAGAGGAACATGAGATTGGCCCCAGCCTCTATGCTGCTCCCTGGTTTCTCACCATGTTTGCCTCCCAGTTTCCCCTTGGATTCGTGTCCAGAGTGTTTGGTAATTCTTCATAAAACTTCTTTCCGTTCTTTCTGAAGTCTGATATTTGGAATCTTGTTATTAGGAACAGCATTACTATCCAACAGGAGAAATACTTTGCTTACTGTGAACAGAAGAAAAAAAGCAGAGGACATCCTATGGAGTGTGCAGTATGTCAGTAAAACTGGAAGAGAGAGGAAAGTAAACGACAGCCCCTAATGTCTTTTTGTCCTCATTGTTACCTTTTCTCACCTTGTAACCACTTTTAGAGAGGATGTAAAATTTGATGTCATGAAAACAGCCATTGTATTATGACAATGACACTTCAAGGCCAACAGTTAGTTATTTTCAAGCTGAAGAGAGATGAAACAAAGGCATCACCTGAGAAATATATCCATTTACTCCATTATCACCATTATCATAATTTCCAGCAATGTCAGCAGAAAATTAGCTTGAGGGTTATGTTTTAAAACACACACAGAGATGCCCCTTGCAGTGTAATCATGGATTTACTCTACAGAAATACAAGACATTTAAACTAGCGTTTCTTATCCTGACAGTTTTCATTCAAAAAATATTTGGAATCATCTGAGGTTTAGTTTCTAAAGTCACTTCCGTTGCCTGTTTTAAGAATCTACAAAAGCTCTCTTTTTTAACTAAATTCCAATTAAGAATTTACTTTGATGCTCTCTTTTGGACGTATAATTCATAGATTGTTTGGTGTTTGAGAAGGTGCTTTGTTTCCTTTTCAGTTGTTTGTTTATGGACTTCATTATGTGGTACTGGATAGTCCATAATGAGTGAGGTGGATCGGAGCTTTCTCCCCAGTTCTCCTCTTTAGTGAGAAGCTAGTTTGATTTTCTTGAGACTCATTTAAGAGATGCAAGGAAGAGATTATTTATAAGTGGATTAATATTGACACTTTCCTGATTTAAAAGCAATATGGTCCTGTCTACCACAAATAGTAATATGAAACTCAAGAAGAACCAACAGTTCTGTCTGGTTTCTGTTTAAGGGCATGCTAAAAGTAGTGGTAGAAAAATCCACAGTGAAAAGGATGGTGTCTAATGGATGGTAGAATTACATGTACCATGATTAGCATCCAAACTCCAGAGAAAACAGCATGTTTTTTTTCCGGAAGAGTTCAAAGCAGGTTAATGTGCATCAACAAGTATGTACCTGACAGAAATAATCTGTAGGACCAAATGAAGTGCAAGTGTCATATACCAAGTTTATAATCAGCTGATCTTTTTGTTATTCTTAATCTTTCAGAGTATTGTACATAGTAAGAAGCATTTGAATGGAGCAGTTGACTGTAGTGAGGTTATAAAAGTGCCTTGTGTATCCAGGGTACTTGGATTTCTGCCTTAATACACAGATTAATATTTTCTCTGTCATTGAGGGGTTGTAGGGCTTTAGAAAACAAAGACTTTGCATTAGAATAGAAGGCACAGATAATGATCTTCACACATCTGATTTTAGGACAAGAAGAGGAAAGCATGTGTGACAGAAACTGTTGCCCCTTAAAAACCTCTGATGTTTTTTAGAGAGAGCTCAACATCACCAACACTTGCTGTTTTGTATTTAATATTTTCCTTAAATTTATATTTAGTAATTTCCTTAAAATAGTATTTGCTGTAGCTGTGTTATGAACATTGGGCATTCTCTGACATTAGAAAGTAAAATCTCATCCTCACCCATACTAAAGACTCTGAAACACAACTTCAAACAAAAAAGGCTGGAGCTGTCACTCTGCCAGTGGCTGTCATTAGCAGTATGTTGAAATCCAATCATTTTTGACCTATGTCTTCACACATGCAGAACATGCATATATAGATTTTCATTGTTCACTTATTAGAACCCTTGGGAGGAAAGAATGTTGATGCTGAAGTAACTGATTTATAGGTTACTAACAGTCTGAGTTTGCATTGCCGTTTTCTAACATGTTCTCTTTGAACCCCTAGTATTTGAAACTAGCCCACTCCTATTTAATTATACAATTGTTGAAGACCATTCCTTTGGATTTCCATAGAGTGTGCTTTTTGCAGGCATCTAACAGGCCATATGTAAAAGAAGGCTGGTTTATGAATCAAATAGCAAATCTCCTTTTAAGTTTTTATTTATGTGTCCAAACTTTCAACACTTCTCCTGAGCAGGAACTGATGAAAGTACAGTGTTAAGAAAGATGTGTTTTTTAGTACCCCTGCTTACTTGTTATTAGACGAGATTTGATAGATTAGTGTTTATTTTGTTTCAAGATTGTAGATAAAACTTTACTTTTTTAAAATCCTGTAGGCTGCCTGTCATGCTGACGTTAATTTGGGTACCTTCACTGTATTGCCATTGGCTGGGAGCCCACTTAATATGAAGCATGGGGAGTGGATAACAAACAGGTCTTTGTTAAGTACTTGCTGTTTTAAATGAGAGAGGGAGTTCAGCCGTGCATTATGAGCTCAGTCATACAGACGTTCATTAACAACTCTTAGGTCACCTTGAGTTAATCTGCATGTCATTATGGGGCAGGTGCTGAATCATAAAAACACATTCTTTTTAGCTCTGCTTTTTTCACTTTGTGTTTCTAGCTGTTCTTCAGTATTTCCTGTCCTAATATAGAGCTTTCCCTGTGAATCATTTTCCCACAGTTTTGAGTTTCAATAGAGAATTGAGGCAGATGCCTGCTCTCTTACCACTTTTTAATCATTTCTGCCACTGGAGTTCACATTCAGCTCAACACAGAGATGAAAAATGTTACACCCCTTTTAGGACAGATGGCAAGAAAGTGCGAGATTTGTGGTTAGTTTTTACTTGTGCTTTTCTTTCTTGGAGAGGGAGAGAGTGAAATGAGTTATGGTTTCAACATTGCAAGCTAAAGAGTGCAAGAGGGGAATTTCATCACGATACAAATTTGGAAATAGAGTTTGGTTTTACTAAGAAAGGCTGGTCACCAGTGCTTTCATAGCTTCTTCACTACATCACAGATTACTGTAGTTTTGCTGGTAGTTGTTTCCGTTACAGCATGGTGGGCTTTTTCTATCTCTTTGCTTTACTCTTCTTCTTGTGTTTTTCTTTTGGTTTTTTTTTTGTTTTGTTGGTTTTGTTTGTTTTTTCTTATCAAGACATATCTTTTTTTTTTTTTTTTTCTTTTGTGTGTGACTTTGTATGTGATTGATTGTGGCTGCATGCACAGCTTCAAATACAAAGCAGGGAAAGAACAAGAAGAGAGAAGCCCTTTAAAGTAAATTTATATTTAGGAAATAAAATAAAGAACCCACAGCATCTTCTATTCCTTTATCGCCTCCATCAGTGTTGTTTCATTTGTTAGATGCTTCTGTCTGTAGCAAGGCAAGTCCCTCAGTGAAACCAGGAGCAGATTCTGAGTAGCAGGAAAGTCAAATGCAAGGAAATGCTTTTTATACAGATTGGATGTCTTGTCTGATGCCTTTATTGCAGACTTATATTTCTTTACTCTATAAGTTCATAGGCACTTTGTAAAAGAAAGGAAAGGACATTACATTGAAAGGTCACTGTATACTGTGATTTCAGTGTGCTTGGTATGCCAGGTGCTGTCATTGCAGGGTCACCTGCAATATTTACACTTAAGCTGTATGACTAAGATTTCAGAGTACATATTAATATTGTTATTAGTATATTAACAGAAGTGATTGAGACGCATACTAAAAATAAACACACACACCTGAAACTTGAGGCTACTGGAAGGTGTGCATTTAACCTCATGTGCTCAATGTTGTGTTGTGACTTTGTGGCTTTTTCCACCACATGAGAGAAAAACAGAATTTCAGATCTTCAGTTGTGTCTTCAGGTATAGATTTTTTCCCTGTTGTATTACAATTTTTAAAGGGCATTTGGATTAGATTTGTATTCAGATTTATATTCCTACAAACATCAAAACATCCCACTAAGCTATTACATTCACAAAAAGTGGCAACATTGATAAACTTTACTACCTAGTTTATTGTAGACGTAGCTTAAACTTGCTTTTTTAAAATTTTTTTTGTGAAAGCACACTAAACAGATTAGTGATTGTGTTAGTGAAATGTGCTATTCACAGTAATAATCTTGATCCTATGCAACTTCTAAAGCCATGGCCAAAAGCACATGTCCAGTACAGTGTATCTAACCTCCAGGTCACTCCTATCAGAAGTTGTTGTCCTTGGACAGTTTATTGTTTTGATATTCTTGTCAAAAGATGTGCATGCTTGGTATAACCTGTTTTTTCCTTGTTTTCACAGATATGCTCTTTCTTCAAGGATCGGAGGCTATATTTAAAGTGGCTTTAAGCCTTTTGGGAAGCCACAAGCCCTTGATTCTGCAGCATGAGAATCTAGAAACTATTGTTGATTTTATTAAAAGCACTCTCCCCAACTTGGGTTTGGTACAGATGGAAAAGACCATTAGTCAGGTATGAAATAAACTGAACACACGAGAGGCATGCAAAGGAATGCACCTGTTAAGTTTTTGACAGAATAATCAGAAAAGCTGCTTCAGGCTGAAAGCCCTTATAGTTTGGAAGATGTTGAAAACTTTTGGAAGCAGCTGATTTGTAACAAAGACAACTTAGTAGCTTTGTATGGTATTGTAACCATTGGTTATTGTCGCTTTATGAAGCCTTTAGTGAATTTTTTTTTTTTTTCGTCAAAGAATCTTGCCTTCCAAGTCTCATATCAGAAGCAAAAATTGACCTGCAAGAACCTCACAAAACCTTTCCTACAACAACTCTGTCTCTACTGGCTTTTATGGTGCTGGCCCAGTACGTAACAACAGCCAGCACCTTTGTGATTCTGTCAGGAGTACATGGGGCAGTGAGTAGGGCCTTTAGACAGCAAAATTTTGAATCCTTGATACAATTCTTTTAAACAGCTTACAAGGAAAATGATGCATTATTGCTAAGCTAGCAGAATACTCCAGATGATACTTATAGAATTTGAAAAAATTGGAAATTATTTCTTTCAAGGCTTTGCCTTTTTAAAAGCCCTAAGTGTTTTTACACTTGATGTCAAAACAGGCAAATAGAAGATGGGCTTTAGCCAGTTTTTTCTGAAGGCCTTTTGTGATCCAGAACATAGGGGCTGTACTGTGCAGAACTGCAGATGCTGACAACCCCCCAAGGGCTGCCAGAGATCAAAGCCCATGGGTTGATAAAGCAGCAGCACAGTGCTCTGCAGAGGGCTGGCAAGAGGCTCCCTCTAAGCCCTGGCAGCAAAGCTTCTGGGGGACACAGCTCACATTGGGGCCAGAAAAATCACTCCTGGTGCTTACTGTCAAAGAAGGGAGATGAGAACTAGAAAGTCTGTGCAAGGGGAAGGAAAGCAAGGAATTTCCAAGGGGCAAGGGGGGTTGTATGCTACCCACCAGGCTGAAAGACTCGCAGTGCTTAGGTGACCTGCAGAAAACCGTGTGCTTTGAGCAAAGGAGGGAGGGATGCTCTGTTTAGGCAGCCCTGACTGCTCTAAATTTGAAGGGGGTAGGTAGAAGTGAGTAGAAAGGAGAGCAGTTCCCCCGTTTTGATCAAGGCTGACTTTGAAGAGAGCAGCTGTTGGAGCAACCCGCATTCCATATACAGCTCCTGGGTTGATCCCCATGCTCCTCATCCTTCTGCAGCATGGCCTTTGGTTCCTTGCCTTAATGTGCCTTCAGCTGGCTAGGTTTCAAATCAAACTTTTTGTTTCCTCATGTTTCCCTTCTTTCAGATTTGATACTCTGGTTATGGACAGGGATTTCCCTCCCTCCTCAGGAGCACAGAGGCTAGAAGTGGCAGAGGTCATGAGAGGAACTAGCATTCTGCTGTGCTGAATGGCACTGTTTGTTTTATTGAAATTTCAACAGGATGTCATCTCCAGAGATGCTCAGATTCACAGAAAATTAAAACTCCCTATGTGTAAACTTGAATTAAAATGGTATTTCAGCCTTCTGTGCTTAGATGCTCAGTATATATGTTTCTGCTGCTATTTAACTATGAGATAATTTTTTACTCATTTGACATGTGACAGAAACATTTCATAAACTTTCATGTTTTCTTTAACCAACAGTTAAAAGTTTTGTAGATGGAGCAGGTAAGTAAAATAGGCGAATGTTCCTGTTACTTTTAACAGGTATTTAAGATGGGATTTGACATTTGACTCATTTTCAAAATTAATTAAGTATATTAAGTTTAAAATAAAGAATGACCCTGGAACTTCTGTTCTTGGGCTGTTTTTCAAATATGTTTTTAAATCAACTTTTATTTCCTCTGTGTTCTGTGATTGGCACACTTGTCCTTTTAATTTACTGCTTTCTTCACTGCTTGTAGAGGAGATTGGAGTCATAGTTATGAATAATTTGAAGGCAGATGTTTGCCTAAACCTAGACAAAGGAAAGAAAATAGTAGTTGTTTTCCTTTGGGTCATCTGCATCTCAATTTATATATCTGCTTTTTAAAAAAAAAATGGTTTTCTTAATGTTCATGGATAAGACTGAGTATTCATTTCAGTGATTTGTACTTAACAATAATAGAAATCTATTTAGAAATCTAATTATTTATTTTAGATGTTATATAATGTTTTGTTAAGTGTGTTAGTGTAAGGATAGATAATTTCATTTTCTTTCAGTCTGTAAAAATACTATAGAATCATAAGTAAATATATAGCAAAGTCTACTGTTTTTCATTTAAAGATTTTATTTTACTTAGTCTTGTGCTTGTACATGTGGCAGGTGAGTTTGGACCACACTTTTTCTGAACTGACAGCTAATTCTGGGTATGACTAGAAGGGTTTATGCCAAACTGAGATGTATTAAATTTGAAAAGGGGAATGAATACCCTACAAAGTCCACACCCTTGAAACCTTAAGTGTAAGAGTAGTTTTGCTGAAGTCAGGCAGCAAATCAGTAACAAAGTTTTTAAGTGGTTCCAATGATAATGTATTGCACTCTGCTGCCTCAGGCCTGACAGTTCTACAATAGGAAATGTGAGTGCCAAAATGTAAGTCCATTTTTTGTGTGCACTGATTAAATATCTAAGTCTAGATCTAGATCAATAGGTTTTAAAGCCTTGAAAGAGCAATGTTTTTGATCTGCACAGCACCTAATAATATTTTTATACCCAACAGGTGTTTGAAATGGATATTGCCAAACAGTTGCAAGCTTATGAAGTTGAATATCATGTGCTTCAGGATGAGCTTATAGATTCATCTTTAAATGACAATCAGAGACTGGATAAATTAGAAAAGGCAAACAGCAGCTTGCGCAAACAAAACTTTGATCTCCTGGAAGAACTGCAGGTACAATTTATGTTTCATATATGATTAACATGCTAATTTTTTAATTTAGACACCTTTTCAGAAGAGACTGTCCTACATCACATCACAGAAGGGATTGATGTTTGGTCTAGTGAATTTAAAATGTAGCCACTTAAAAGTTTTATTTAGTTTAGCCCTTGAAGTTTACATGCAGAGGAAATTCTGGGAGAGGAGTGGGTAGAGCATATACTTGTAGTTAGTGAAAAGATGATTCAACACACTGCCTCTTCTCTTGTAATTAAAATATATCTATACAAGATAACTAAAAATAAAGTGCTTTTTCAACTTCATTTTTACAGTTTTAGTCGCTGCTTCATTACAGTGGGGATACTCAGTCAAAAATGGGTAAACTAATTGCAATGTCACACTTTAGGGATACATTAGAGAAAGGATACATTGTCTATAAAGACATACTTTCTATTACAGTTTTTTTAACTGTAATCCAGATGCAGGAAAATGCATCACCAGATAATATGGGTCAATATTATTTGTCAATATTTTGTCCCCAGGGGCTGAACTTTTTAACCCATCATAATTACATGATGGCTAGTGGGCTCATCAGAAAGGCAGATACTTTCCTGAAAGCAAAGACCACCATGTACTCATGTGCCCGAATGTTACCCAGTGCTGAAACTTCCAAACAGATATCTGATATTGTCAGAGTGCCTACAGGTCTCACATAATGAGTTTGAACAATCTAATACTTTGTTTCACCATGAAGTAGAATGCCAGTATATGCGGCCTTTTGAGGGAGAATTTTTGAAATTTTTCACAATGTGTTTTCCATTTGCATATTTCTCCAAGTTCTCTTCTTCTCCTTTGTCTTCAAAATTGGTATTCATTGGACTCAATGTGGGCATGATGAAACGAGGATGTAGCTAACATGTTGAGTTGTCCTTGTTTTGCAAAGCAACAAGTGTGGCTGGCCAAAAATATCTCCCATCTGACCCATACAGAAGCTTATCTTAACCTGCAGTTCTCTAGTATAAAATTTGCATATTTGGCAACTTTCTAATTTCATTATTTTGCATTATATTCTGAGTTTATTTTTCATAATTTATAAAGTATTTCATATGTATTCATGTATCTCAAAAAATAGTTTAAAGATGGTTTCAGTCATAAATGAATTTACCTTTTTTTCCCTTCACATCCTTACTCCCTTCCTGTCTTTTGACTTTGATAGGTGGCTAATGGAAAAATCCAAAACCTTGAAGCTACAGTAGAGCTTTTATTGACCAATGAAGGCAAACTGAAGCAGTCCATTCTGACTCTTGAGCAGGAGCGAGCAGCTCTGATGAAAGCTGTAGAAGAGATGAGAAAAAAGATGGGTGATACAGATGGAAAGCCTCTACTTACTAGACAAGAACTGGATGCTGACTGAGCTGCATAGTTGTAAGGGAGCAGAGAAGCTGAGCAAGAAACAAAGGGAAGAACTGAGTCATTTTGTCATGATCCATTGGGTTTTGACATTGTTGTGTTCGTTGTACATGTCTTGCTGTGGCAAAGCAAGATATGCGCACGGTGGCTTTCCATATCTGAGAGGCTGGTTTCTTGGGGAAAAGACTCTTCTCTTCTTAGTGTATAGAAATACTATGAAGAGTAAGATGCCACATAAGAAATAGTAAACAGGAGAAACTTACTAGTGCTTGCAGTCATACACAATACACTGAAAATATGGTATGGATTCTTCAATAAGTGCTTCTAAACCTAAGTGCTTTGGGTTTGTCACATTTTTGTTTGTGTCTGGATCACCACCATGCTAAATAGCACATCCTTTAGAAGGTCTTTTGAAGAAATATGTCAGTGTAAAACCTTTGAATGGATGACTGCCCCACTGTAGCTATGCAGTGGTAATATTTACAGGTGATTTGTGATTGGACTTGAGATTTTTGACTGTGTAATTCCCCTACAGCTTGGCTGGGTTCTGTTAATTATGTTGTTTACACCTCAGAAAACCGCTTCCTGATGCTTGAAGGTATCAATCCATTGGGCTCCAGGGAGCTGGACATTATCATATGTAACTATGCATAATGGGGGTTGCCTTCCTTTTTTTTAAGTATGTTGACTTACTATATTTCTTGTTTAACTATGATTAATTTAGTGTATTGTTATTATCTTACAGCATTATCTTATAAACATACTGTATATAGTAACTGCATTATTCTTAACAAAATATACTGACATAAATTTGGTGAAGCCTGTGACTCTTGCAGCATCATTCAAGGATTTCTATTCAGAATTTCATCTTATTTATTTCTGATCTGCTGTGTGATGTAAGACATCTTTTTGCTGGGAAACTAATATCCACTGTCATTTTTTTTCCCCTTGATTTGCTACTCTATGCCCACCCATCCTCTGAGAAATGTAAAGACTTTTTCTGAAGAAGTGGCATCATTTCAAGAGCTTCATGGTGTGCCAGATACACTTACTGTTTCATGAAAGGTATAGAAGTTATAATTAGGACACCACTCTTCTTGCAATGCATCTTTCAAATAAGATTACATATCTAAAAAGTAAGTCTCACTTTCCTTAATGCAAAAGTAGTTTGCAAGCCAGTTAAAACAATGTTGTGCAATAATACCCATGGATATGCTGTTATTTGGGTTGCTTCAGAATTAGGAATATTGCCATAGTTTTTTTTCAGTCCCTAAGCACTGAGTCAGTAGGCACTGGTGTTTTGTTACAGTGGAGATTCACCCAGGACATGATTTTTATGTTTGGTTTTTGGAAGTCCACTTTATATTTGCTTCGTATTGAAATTCCACATACATCAGTTATTATTAATCCATTTACCTCTTAAGTTTGACTTTTTTATTTGGAAATCCACAATGAAGCTTATGCTTCATGTTTAAAATCTTGTCATAATGGACCTCATACTGTTAGATCACTCAGTGATGTTGCATTTTTACAGCATAGTGCCATAGTTCATACACTGACTTTTTAACAAGAGCAATAAAAATAATTATGGTTTATGCCTACATCTATGTTGTTACATTTTTTGACATTGAGAAACAAAACCACAGTTGGTGGGGTGCCAGTTCAGAACCACATAAGATGAGACTTCCCCTGGAAGTACAGTACTGTCTACAGTGGTTGTTAATTTCCATTCAGCTCCCTGGTACAATGAAACAGTTTCCTCTGTAGTTAGAAAAGTCTCAAGTTGCTTGTTACCTATTTACCAGTCATGCTTTCTGAGAACGGTGTCTCTAGTTCTCATCTAAGTGCACTTAGTAATGGACTTTACAAATTCTCAGTAAAATGCTTTGGACTAGAAGTTGAAGGGAAGTAGTATCACTTAGCAAGTTCCCAGCTTTGTAAAAGCTTGGGGCTTTTCCATCCAGAAATAGGAGAAAGAAGTAATAGAGCCCAGAGCTAGTCCCAGATACTTGATAGCTATGCTATAGCTTTTCATCCTTAAGAATGTGTAAAATTAGGTCTCCTATTTTCTGAGTATCAAAAATTGTCATCTCATACTGTCTTCTATATGAACAGTAATTTCTGATTCAGAGAATATTTTTTTTAAAAACCCTCTTCAAATCCTTACATTTAATCACTCAGCAGAAATAGCAAATGAACCACTCCTGGAAAATTGAAGTTGAAATAACATTTTCTCCATATCACTTCTACAGATAAAAATCCCCAGTAGTGATGCCTAATCTTTGAAGAAAAGAAAAAATAGTGAAAAAGGAAGGAAGGAGTTGATTGGTATGGGCAACTTAGGCTTCCAAAAGTGCATGACAGAGGCAGCAAGGGGTCCAGTGTAAGTGTGGTAGTGAATTACATGGATGCAGTAGTCCAGAGAGATTAGCCTGAAGTGTGGAAAGAGCTAATGTTGACATGTGCAACAAGAAAAAGGCAGGATCTCTGAAACCTTTGCAGTGAACAGCACTGCATGGATGGAGGGCCAGCTGCATGTGTTGTGGTCACCAGTTCTGGTTTGGTTTTCTTCCATCAGTATGAGTGATTGTGTAGGTACCTGGGATTCCCCATGCTTCTGGCCGTTTGATGTACTTCTTCTTGCCCTTTTGTCTATTTCCAGAGACCATTATTTCATACAGAATCTGAGCAATGATACAGTGCCTATCATGGGAAGATCAAAGCACTTTCATAAATGCACAAATTCCCTTGCTTAGAGAATTGAGTCACAAAAAAGTGTGATGACTTGCACCAAGTATTTCAGTTTCTCACTGGTTGCTGGCATCCAGTGCAATCCAGATCTTCTAAGTCGTGTCAAACTGTCTTACTGGTGTTCTCAAAGATTGTTCCAGAAGGTCTGTAATGTGTGCTTGGTATGTCAAGCAATGCTCTGCTGAAACAATGTGAAATGGGAAATGCAGCCACTGGAACCTTGTCCTTTACTGGCAGCTATTCCTCCCTCCCAAAAGTAACTCTCTCAGTCCCCATGTTGTGTTCTTGCCAGGTACCTCCTCTGCAGGTACCCAGCACCCACCAGCTGACACATGCTGGAGTGGAGGCACTGCCAGCAATCCTGAGCAGCGAGGACTGATGTATAGCAGTCAATCAATATTCTTGGGGTTTTTTTCAAACATAATAATCTGATAGGAAGTGCATTATTTAGATCTAAGTCACAAAACTGCAGCTAGTAGGACTCTGAATGAAGGGCAGTAGTCTCTGCATGGCAAAGAAGACAACAGAGCTGGTGCTTTTTCTCCTTTGGGATCTTATTCCATCATTCAGTGGAGCAAGGAACTGAATCCAACTTTTTCTTAACTTCAAACCCACTATAATAGGTGCTGCAATTCCACTGTAATAAAACAGCCTGGTATGTCAAAATGGCAGGGCATACCACTTCTTAGCCAAGTCAGGTGGGATACTGTCAGTGCCCTCATTGCATTCCCCTCTCTCCTGGAGATGTGGCTGCTTAATTAAATAATGCAGACATCGGTCTTAGAGGTACTTCAAACCTCTAGCAGCATTGGGCCTCAATGCCTGCTGGCCTTGCAACCATTCAACAGAAAGCTGGAAAAAGCCAGGTGCTTCCCACACTGCCACCATCTTTTAGGAGATTCATTTCAACTGTGTTTCTTGTGCTTGGTTCTTGCCTGAGCTATGTTGCAGCCACACCTGGCTATATATCTGGCTATATACCCTTGTTGTTCCTGACCAATGGGCTTTCCTGCTTGAGCTCAGCCTTGACTGGTGATCCAAGCTCTTGACCTGCCTTGCTTGTGTTTTTTTGGTGTTGTGGGACATGCCCCTTGTCAGTAAGTTGTTCCCTTTGCCTGCCTGTCAGCCTCAGCCCCTGGCTCACTGCCCCCTTCAGAGCAGCCCTGCCCTTGCTGCTCCCCTGCACACAGCTCAAGTTTCATGCTACACTTCTGCTGTTTCCGGGGCTGGGCTGCTATGGGCTTGTTTAGGTGTCTGTGCATGCCACTGCTCTGCCGTGAACAAGCAAGCCTGTTCTCTTAGAGCCTGCTTAGGCTCCTCCAGCACAATGGTAGCTCTGTGTAACATGGCCCTTACTAGTCTCCCATCTGATTCAAAATTCTATGTTCACATTCTTTTCCACATCAAACACTGCACCATATTTGCAAACATGATTTTGGTGTTGATGACACCAGAAAATGTACCTGAAATGAAAAGAATACGTTTTGACTACAGCTGGATGAATGCCATGGTTGCTTGAGGCACAGCATTTATATGGTGGCACGCCCTGTGACATGAAGTAATTTTTCTGCAGCAGAGCTTTACTGGAACAGGTGCATGGGAAGGAGAAGAGCGCTGGCAGCCAGGGCAGTCACTGGGAGTGCAATCCAGGCATTGCCTTTGGAAGGCACATGTGTAGTTTACACCCACTAAGTTTTACATAATCTAAATGAGGGTAGATCACTAGGTACTCATTTGCTCATGTAGCTGCCAGAAAATGTTCCTTTCATCTAGACAAACCTGAAGCTGCAAGAATTCTATGCCTCAAAGTAGCCCTTTTCAGCATAACCTGAAGCAAATCAAGAAGGACTTCCTTATGTTCAAGACTAGTTATTCTTTTGTATAAATGCATTTTTCCTTCTGTTTAATTGGACCATGTATTTTCATGGTGCTAGAAAAGCGTTGGGGCTATAGATGCAGAAAGATGATGAAACTCCTCTTGCAGAGAGGACAGAGATGTTTAAGACAGGGCTTCTGGAGAAGCTTGTACTAGCTCCCCATCCCTGATTCTTCTCATGCATCATTTCAGAGCCAAAGAGATTTTAGGAAAATGTCATTATATTTCTTTCTTGATTTGGAACAACTGTCAAAAATGTTCTGACAACAGCCATTGATCCTAGGTTCAACCAGATTCCTATTTCTTTCAGTCACACTCTAGCACTCTTCTGTAATACCTTTCCTTTTGTTAACATTTCACACTAGACTGCTTATCTGCAAAGGAGATAGAAATAATTTTTTTCATTTTCAAGCTAAAAGCAGAATATGATAATTGTCTTTTGTATCTGTCTGCTCCTCTGTTACTAGTGAGGCAGGAAGTTTCCATTTCTCAGTAGTTATTTGCAAGTCATTCTAATCAAGATGGTCCTCAGGAAAAAAAGTCTTGCTACAATTTGGTTCATCCTATTGTCCTATTTCTTTTGGAAGTAGGGAGGGAGAAGGAGGGGAAGGGGCTGACTGTTTAACCAGCATTAAGAAATTTCGGGTTCAGTTTTCTCAGACTTTTGTTTCATAAGTTGTTACAGGATGAGTGAATACTAGTGACACTCATAGGAGTGTCATACAGTCACTTTCTTCCATGTTTCCAGCATTTGATGCATAGGATGTTGTTGGTTCTGTAGATAGTGACATTCCTTGTAATGTTGCAGATTTGAAATTGCAAAGGCAATGGTTGCCTTAAAGAGCATTTCTTCCATGTACTATTTAAGATGAGCTGAGTAGCTTCAAGAGTGAGCGGCTGGCTGGGACTTTGAGCTCATGAAGCCATGGATTCTTGGTGGGATTAGTGGTACAGGTATGTCTTCCCAGCTCATTATTTACAGTTTTGTCTTAGGCCATATCACAAAAAGTCTGATTGCAAAACAAACGAAGTCTGAAATGCGGTTGTTGTTTGGTATTTAATAGCCTGATATACCAATTGTCTCTGGTATTTTTTGAAAAGGAATCTTAAATGGTGGTTTCAGTGGTTGGAGACTGAGGTAACAGCAGATACAGAGGAGCAGTGAACCTTGCAAATGGCAAATTAGTAATGTAATTAGTATGTAAGTACAGAATCATTCTAGAGCCTTTGAAGTGCATGTTATACAGTAAACATGTCCAGCAAGTTGTTACTAGACATTATGCTCATTTTGAGAGAAGGAAAAACCAAGATGCTTACTAAAAATGGAAAGAGATGGGCTGTTAAGAAGGCATGTAGGGCCAGACAGGATAAAGCCATGACATTTTCAAGACTTGCAGTAGGATGTCCAATGTACCATAAAGAGATGTGAGTGCAAATATCCATTGAACTGAAAGGTGATATGAATCTGAGTATAGTGAAATAATTGGGATAAGTCTCAGAAAACATCAGGTTTTTTGCAGTTCCTGGTGGAGCTCATAAAGGCAGGCTTCAGTGTCAGCAGGGTTTTTCTGATAAAGAAAATGTTCTGTTCTTTTTGAACAGTAGAGAAAGTCAAGTAAGACCTGATTACATACATAGTCATCTGGTCAGAATGTCCTGCTAGAATGGAAAATAAAAGAAGACTTGTTAATCAAAAGTGTCTTCCATATCTTCCAGGAGCTTTTGGCATATCTCTGGGATGCACTGACATTTTCATCATGCTGAGAAGGAGCTTCCATAGTACCTAGAAATCAAATAATTTAAGCAGCAAGTTCAGACTTGCTTAGAATATGTAACACTTGGAATATGTAACTTTGCTGCAGCTTACACAAAGGCAGTCCATGATGCTGATCTATGATCATACAGCCCCTGCTAGAACTGGTTTTTGGTGATACCTGCCACCTTACCTTACATTTAATGAGAAAGTTATTTGCTCACAAATTTGGGGTTTATTGTTTGATTGTAATGTTTCTAACCTTAACTTCATTGTTTGGCATTAGACTGCTAAACTACATCAAAGGAGTAGAAAGATTGCTTTAAGTGCACTGACTTTGCAGGAAAATAAGAAAAAGAATGATGAGACAGAACATATGTAGGTGTTTCACCATGCCTGAACAGAAATTGTAGCTGCAGAAACTCCAGGTGGCCCAGTCAGCTCCTGCAGGATTTAATGGGATAGAGTGATGCAGTCATATATAAATGCTGACTTCAGTGTTACTGCATGCTGGCTTAGATATTCTGGCTGGCATGAAAGGTGCCATAGCAAGCCATTGCCCATACTCTGGTAGCTGCCAAGTTCCATATAGGGTGGGAAAAATAAGTCAGTTTTAGCCTAAATCAAGCAGGCATAAACAGCATCTTCTATCCTCAGAACATCTTTAGGCATCCAAAATTATTTGCCTTTGTTTAAAACAAAAACAAAAAAAGACAGCATTTCAGATTCTCTCTTTATTTGTTCCAGCATCTCAATTCCAGAAAGGCAGAAAATACCATTTTAACTGGGGCCAGTGTTTAAAAGACATGACTAAATAGGTACAAATTAAGGCAATGGGTGTTTAAAATTATGGACAAATTAAGGAATATATATTTGGACATTTGAGTGGATCTGTGCTAATTATTATTTGCTGAGTTTGTGTTGCAAGTACAGTAAATTCTAGTTTCCCCTTTTAAAAAACTTCATGCCTCAACAAAAGATAAAAGCTTCCACTGTCAGCTTTTGCTTAAAAAAGAAGTAGGAAGTTCTGTGATTAAAGGAACATAAGTGTATGTGTGAGAAGGAGGAAATGAGAGTTTCAGAAGCAAAGAGCTGACAGCAGGGATTTACCCAAAATTTTTTTATGACCTCCAGAGAGGTCCCAGCAAAAAAACATGCAACAGCTCACTGCTGTGGGCTGTAAGTTTCAGGAATTTTCAGTTACTTCAGTGACTAAAATTCTCACAGAGAGAAGGTTATACTATACTTCCCCTCTTCTGTATTCCTCTCCCACCAGCTTCTCTGTCTTGAGACATAAAGGTGGGTCGTGCACTCAACACAGACATAAGCCAAACATCTGCAAGCTCTGTTGTCTGTCACTGGAACACCCTGTCCTGATGAGCCAAACAGTCAAGAGGAAAAACATCACTGAGGACTGAAGTACTTTTCTCTGTGAGCTGTGAGGTCCACAAGAGTCACCATCTCTGTACTAATGCCATCCTGTGCACTTTGGTGAAGCAGCTCTTATGGAAAACCAGCAGCATATGACCCAGCAAGTGTCAAGAGATGATGACCCTTACAGTTTCCATGATAGTTTGATCTAGAAGGGTCAAACAAGAACAAAACATTGAAGGCCCTGCAGAACCACAGGATTTTGTTATTGTTGTTGTTCAGGCAGATCAACCATTGGAATGGAGTTCTTAAAAGATTTTGTTTTCTCCCTTGGTAATTCCTTCATTACCAAGCATGGCTTCTGCCCAGAAATTTTTGGCACTGCCAGCCCACTTCCCTAAGGAGTCTAAGGACATGGGCAGTCTGGAAGCTTTTATGCATACCAGCATCTTGCTCTTTCAGTCAGGAAAGAGGGATGTAAGTTAGACCATGTACCATTCCTGACGAATGGTTCCAAATTCAGATCCTGCCTTCCATTCCTGATTCTTGGCTATTTCTCAAGGCATATCTCTGCAATTCCCAAGAAGCAGAACAGCCCAAACTCAGGCAGTTACATGATTCCCAGTTTAGAGTTAGCCTGTGCCCAGTGAGCTTGGAGTATAGAAAGAGTTTGCTCATGTTGGCTTATACCATTCCATATTGGCCTGCTTAGAGTGTTTTCAGGTCAACTTCAAGGCTTCACTAAAGTACAATGAGCATGCAGGCAATATGAAGCTTTTTACGAGCCCCTGACCATTTATGTTGTGAGCTTCTGTACCACCTTTTGTTTTTCATAATTATTGGAAGACATGCACAGAAATTGTATGAGATGGTCCGTTGGTGGTCTTCTGCATGCCCCTGGTTAGTCCTTCATTTCCATGTTTGCAGATAACATTCTTGTTCCAGCACCTACTGGGAACTCATGTTAAATTTGCTGGCAATGGCCATGGTTCCTAAGGTCTTTTCAGTCATTTTTGATCATCCCAAGATTTATTCTGTAGTTAAGGCATAAATTTTTCGTTCCCAATTATGTAATTCCCACTGCATTAAGGCATTTTGTTTCCACAGAACACAATATCATTATAAGAATCAAAACCAGTCAGAAGCCTTCCTAAGCTTGTTCTTCCGAAACATCATCTGTGCAAAAAATCTTCTATACCTGCATTTCTTTTTCCTCTATGGAGGCTTGCAAGATTCACTGAAGTTTCCAGTCTGGAATTATGTACATCATAACCACCCAGCTGCCCCTGTTTCCAGTCCCCACTGTTACATATATGGGCAAGGCACTAGTCTGAAACCAGATCGTGGTTGCATGTTTTAAAGGTAAGGGCAACATTTAAAAGCAAGCAACGTTTAAAAGCAAGCACTCACAAGTTGTCAGCTGTGTTAGTTTACCAAGCCCCTGGACATCCAGTCTAGTATTCTTACTGGATACCAAACTGGCCTAATTTGGAAGCAATTTTTGGAAGCAAAAAAAAAGCAGTTATGAGTCTCATTGGAGGTTAGATGGAATTGTGAAAAGATGTACTGCATATTCCACAAAGCAAATGCCAAGCTCATTCCCTTGCCTTAATTAATTTGGCCATTTTCCCTATTTTCTGACTGTAATGAAAGAGCTTTTTCCAGCTCTCTCCAACCATCTTTTGCAAAACGATTGTAAAGCTTCAGGCAATTAGCCTGGGTATGTAGCCATGGCTGCTACTGGAGAAGGTTTAAAAATTAAACAGATCTCATACTCAGGCCCATCAAAAAAAATCAGAAGGATTTCAATATAGTCTTACCCTGGGCAGATGGTAATGACCTTCTTAATTACAAGTTTTAAGGACTTTCTGTCTCTCAGATCTAGTATGTTCTGTCTATGTAAGTGAAGAAACACCAACAATTGTGAAGCGTTACTCTGCTGTATCTTATCAGAGGGGAAGAAGTTTGATTCTAAAAAGAAAACTCACAAAACTCACAAAATATTTTATTGTCTCATCTTACTTTCCTTTTAATGCCTGATATTACAGTACCCAAATTTATCCCCAGGGAGGAATTTGATCATCGATTTCAACAGGAGCAGTATGACACCCAGATTATTCCTACCTCAGATAACAAACTGCCTATGGAGGAGGGGCTCTGTTGTTGTTGCAGGGTTATTTTTTAATGTGTTTATTACCCTTGGAGTTTAAGACCTAAGCCTGTAATCTCCAAAGCAAAGCAGCTACTGTGACCCCAAGCAAAGAAGGTGCTGTTACAGTTATTCGGTATTGTGCAACTGCTGTGGCTGTGCTGCACAGAGCGCTTCCATCTTCTCCAGACAGCAACTCCCACGAGACGCAGCATTCCTCAGTGATACCAGGGATTGTACAGAGCAGCAGGGAAAGTAGAGGAGTTTAACCAAGTTCCTAGTTTGACTTTTCAAATGCATGCGTGTTGCTCTAGGCAATCTTCTACAAGTGAAAGTGTGGCCCTCATCATGGCTGTATTTAAAAGCACTTCTTGGCCTTGATTTTTCTGTCAGGCTTTCTGCTTTGGCATTTGAGCACTGTATAAAGTTAGTGTCCCCAGAGGATGGTGTGTTTTCCTAATAGTTAACTTTTGCCTGAATCAGAGGGGTTTAGGCCACAGAGGATTGACAAGCTAGCCAAGTCTAGAACCGCAAACTGGTTTCAGCCACAATGCTGAAGTAAATGTGGCAATGAGGGAAGAAGCCTGGTAGATCAGGAGCGACACAGATGAGACCAGACAGATTTAAGAGCATTGTTACATGTCCTGCACACTCCTGGAGCTGTGCTTCACTGTGGAGGCCCCACTGAACTCTGGCTGTTTTACCAAAGCCTGTGCAGGGGAAGCGGCTGGTGGGACACAGTAGAGAAACACGAAAAATAAACTGACCATCAGAGATAAAGTGTGGGAAGTGCAGGGTGGAGGTGCAGGAAGTGAAAGCCCTGTGACCAGCAGTCCTGTCCTCTGCCACTGGCCAGCTGATGACCAGCTCCTGTCCTGCACACTGGAAGTGCTGCACAGCGTTCAGCACCAGACACTGAACTGCCTGCACACAACGGCATGGACAGGGAAAGGACACCTGGCCAGGCCTAAGGGAGTTTCCAGAACAAGCCACGTGGCTGAGTCTGCCTCAAGATTTCCATTTACACCAGCCTGAAAGATGAGAGTTTGGATTTGATTTGTATTGATTAAATTCAGGCTCTAATTTCTGCATAACTTTTTATAGAGAGAGTAATTGCATTGTGCTGTCTCTTTTCCAGATAAAGATGTAGCATCTTTGTCAGAATGAATATTGAAGTTTTCTTCTGAAAATCATTGAGAATTTAACCTAATCTAGAGATTCTTATACTGATTTCCTGCATTTCTAATATTACTGATCTACAGTATGACTCAGAGACTCTTTTACTCCTCTGTTAAACCAGTCAGCTAGCTTCAAGCATTGATTTTCAAAATGAGCATTTAATTGACTTCCTAATTCAGCATTTGTGCAACAGTCACACTGTATATTTCTGCATTAAGGAATTCACATCAGTGCTGGATCATATTTCTCCACTAGATGGTAATGTTGTTTCAAATAGTTTGTGTTTAAAGGAGCTTCCTTGCCAACAACTCCAAAAGAAAGCGGAAGCCATGAGATACGTCCAAGAAATTAGCTTTGGATGACTTGGAGAAGAAAAAAGTTTCTAGTTATTATAAATAACTTTTGGTTTGAAAAGGTTTTGATAAAAACTTTGTATGTACTGTAATTACTAGGATCATGGAAGTCTTAGTCATGAAACAAGTTTGAAAAAGTCTGAAAGCAATGAATCAATTGACAGAGAATGCAGAACACAAGCAGAGTGATCTCTGCTTTATGCTATCTGATACCCATCGTTGTTACTGAGTGAGTCAAAACCCTTCATTTGTTTTTAGCCACAGTTTTTTCTGGGGAGTAGAAAAGTGCTCTTCTCCTCCTTTTATGGCAATGGAGAAAGAAGAGCAAAAAACTGCTTCTGCCAATGGTACTAGAAGACCTCTCTGGCTCCATCGGTATGTGGGGCATATCTGCAACTGTGCTGCTCTTCAGCCGCTCCCTGGGGCTGGGTTTGGCAGGCTGAAGAGGCCGTAGCCGGCTGAAGTGCCCCGGTGTGCCTGCAGTGAGGCTGGGGCAGGCACAGCCCCGATCTCCATCCAGCACTGAGGCGCCGGCGCTGGGACCGGGCAGCGCTGCCCGCGGCTTCCAGCGGGGCCGGACACCGGCTCCTGACTGCTCCCGGGGAACGGGGCTGCACGGCCACCGGGGGGCTGCTCTTGTGTCACACAGACATGATTTATTTATTTGCATCCAGCAAAACACAACCGCTGTGAAACAAAAAGGTGCCAAGAAGAAACACGGTTCCAGCGTGTGCTGCAAGAAAACAGCTGCAGGCTCACTCACAGGCAAGATCTTAGGCCAGTGCAGCTCTGGAAAATGTTTTTAAAAGACTTTAAATAGCACATAGCATTAAAGCTAAACACGGTTTCCACCTTAGAAACCCAAGGTTTCCAGCTTCTGTATTAAGATTTGTCATATAATTCACTGAAATCCTTAACACTAAATTTTACTGTAAAGTGCTGACAGATCTTACCTGACGATTACAAATATGAACCTAAAATTATGTCAGTCTGTTTCTTCGAGGTGACCCATCAATGTTACAAATCAAAAACAGGTTTATGCTGTTTACAAACAATGACCTGCTCTCCACTAGCACTGGCTGAGAACATCATCATTTAACTTACGTAAAGCAAGAGAGTCCCTGTCAACACTGGATCCTCTGATCACATGAGACTCAATTGCATATACTTCAAAGTTCATCTGTGCTAGTTTTATTTTTAGTAATAAAGTGAAGTTTAAAAAAAGACTTTTCACCTTTCACTTGGAACAAGAGATAAACAAAGGTACCACCCAGGAAAATTCAAGAGAAGTTCAATTTAAAGTAGCAATTCCAGATTTTTATAGTTCTGCAATGTGACTCCATTAATTGTTGCTAATTAATTAATCCAGCCTTGGCTACAGACATTGTTATGGCTGTGAATACAATAATGGAAAGGCATCATTTGGTTTGGAAGAGAAAAATGTAATGCTTCTGCTTCAAGTTTGGGTTCATGTTCCTCAGATTGTATTCATTTGTCAAGGCAGGAAGCAGCAACATCAGAACTGTAGGAAGGTTAGGCACTCCATGCGTTCCACACTGGTTATCCTGGTTGCTTTTGCTGGCCTACCCACCAAAGACACCTTCTTGTGGCTGTGTCTGTTTCAGTCCCCAGCTGAGCAGCAATCACACAAGTCAGAAAGACCTTAATTTAAAAAGGCAAAGTTTTCTAAAGATGCTAAATGGTGCCATCTCTGCCAAAACTCTGAAGGCTAAAGACCAAGAAGAAGGATGAGTACATCGTGCTTACCCAGTCTGCACCACACCACAGCACATATATGCTGATTTTATCACAATATTCTGTCACAAACAGCTACTCTGAAACAATAAAGTATTTTAAGTTTCACATTATTTTGTTATGACCTTTAGAACCCTCTTAAGCCTCTAGCTATAGAGCAGTACTTTCTTCGTGTTGTGATCATGTGGACACAGAAAGAGAGCAGCACTTCTGACATGCTTTGCAGAAGAAGCCCTTAAGAAAATCTCTGGGCATCCCGTCTTCTATACACAATACAAATTTCTGTCCGTACTTGGTGACAGCAAGGCCCACCCAACCTTACACAATGCACATACCTGACTGTTGGCAGAGCAACCTAAATGTGCTTTTTCTGAACAAAACACACAAGAGCTGGAAATTTTTTTTTTCTTGCTCTTTTTCCTAATTTGCACCTGCTCTTCTATCTAATTCTGGGGCATCAGAATGCCTTGGATGTCAGAATCACAGAGGTAAGGCAATTCTTGACCTCACAATTTTCTTCTGAGTCAGGTGTGAGGGGCAGAACTTTTGTTTCACATCACTGACACATGGCACAGCTTCTGGGTCACCGCTCAGTTTGTAGATACATGCACAGAAAATTATGTGAAAATGCAGATATTTTTGTTTAATTTGACATGAGTAAGATGTTTGTGTCATATTGCATCTTATTATGCTCATAATCTTTCATTATTATGTAATTTAATACTTCACATTTTCATTAGACTTTTTTTTTAAAAATCTCACCTAGAAAAAAATTAATGTTTTAAAATTATCACTTCAAATTATAATCCAGCAATTTTACATCTCTGTTACCAAACAACTATTTGGAAAGCATTATTCCATTTCTCTGTTCTTCTGTAGAACTTTTCATCTGCAGATTTTTCAAATGCCTTGAAGTGGATGTCCCATTTTTTCTCTCTTTATAAGCACGGTGGTGGAGACATAATGAGTTTAACTGCTTCTGTCTGGGCTCACCATGCTCTGCAAAAGCAGAGGCAGAAGGGAGATGGGTGCTGGAGAGTCCTTAGCCCCACTCACTCTAACCCTGAAATATCCCTGCCTTTCCTGGACATAAACTCATCAAAGTGCAGAGCATGGTGGCACTGAGCCAAGAAAAAGAAACTCATCTGTAGAGGCAGAAAATGTTGGAAGTTATTGCTGGGCTGGGGGGGCTGTGAGTAGTGCTAGGACATAGGGATAGGCAGCAGTCTGCTTGCCACCCAAGACTTTAAGTACCTTTCACTTTTGGCTATGTATTAGATGTCTGAACTATTTTCTCTAAATAGATCATGATCAGACATGTATCTTAACCTTTAGAAAGCTGGAAAATTTAGCTATTCTTCCAAGAGTGGGCCTTAACATTTAATCACCACAGATCTATATTGCTCCTAGATCTGCACTGCTGTCATCCCTATTTTTAGCGAAAGGTGATTAACTTCCTTTGTCCAAATTAATGTATTTCTGTAAAAAAACACCCAAGGACACCAAGACTAATGTTTTTCCCCATGCAACAAGATAAATACAGGCAGCACCAGCAAGCAATGAGGGGCTGGGCATCCCTGGACAGCAAACACCTCTTGCCTGGTGTGGGGCCACTGTGACTTACCAGGGATGTGTGAATAGGGCAGGGCTGTGGCAGGAGCCCAATTTTGTTGAGCAGTGCCCTCCAAAATTCCCTAGCTCTGTTTTAGGTGTGAGCAGGGGTGGCAGATCCAGAGTAACTCTTAAGATCAGAGGGGGCCTTGAGAAAAGCATCAACATGTGAGAGCCATTGGGCACCACTGGGACGTGACTGATACTCATTGAAACAGGCTGGTATCTCCCAGGTAATTCTCCTGTGTTCATCCTGGAGGGATAGTGCCTTGGAGCACAGCATGACAGACTGAGTGGATGATAGGATACGTCCTGTCATAGTCTGTGCAGAACAAAACACATGAGGTGAGGTGAAGCAGGAAACACCTCTGGAAAGGCAGTCTGAGAGAGCTGAGATCACTGCCTGAGAACAAGTGTGGTGAGAATGTGCTGCCTCTCTACAAGCAACCATGCTGAGTCCAAGGAGAGGGTGACACCAACGAAATTTATTGGGCCATTCATGGAATTGGCGCAGGAACCATGGCATAACATAACCTGTCTTTGCTTCCCACAGGCTAAACACCTGTTTCTGGACAACTGCAGCTGGAGCAGAACTCTCTGCATTGCTGCTCACACATGAGTGAGCACAGGGGAGTCTACTTACACTCCCATCACTGGGGTGAGATAGACAGATACATTCCAAGTCTCCATGGGTCACTGTAGCAGCACAGATGGCCAGCTGCAAGCTGCACTCCAATGCAACTATGCAATCTTTTGTGTTTCTACAAAAGATGCTGAGAAACTCCTCCCTCAGTTCCTATCCCCAGTGCATCATTGCTTAACCTGTTTTGAGCCTCTTCAGCAAGGTGAACCCCCTGCAGTAGGTAAAGGAGGTGAAGCTGAGCTGAATATCTCACCTGAACATTGGTGTGCTTTGGAATGTGAGCAGCACTGAGAGCAGAAAGTTTGTACAGGAAAAAGGTGGGCTAAGCAAATTGGTGTAGGCCATTGGGGCAAACCTCCTGCAGAAGAACTGGAAGAGGCTAAACCGTGTATGTCATGTGCTGTAAATTCACTTTTTGCCAGTCAGTATGGCTATGAATAAATACCTATGATGATTAGGAAAGTAAATGCATACATTTGATGTCCAGAGGAAAGGAAAAATTTTTGATATCCAGATTTTAAGGAAAAACATACTGATGATGAAACAGTTACTTTCCCTCTGATCTTTTTGAGCCTAATATCCAGAACAAGCAGGAAGTATTAGAGCAAACCTAGGATTTCCTCCTAGTAAATTCAATTTCCCTCGTTTAGGCTAATTACATTGTACTAAGTGATGTAATCCTTTTTTTTAAGTTACAGACTGAGAATTTAAGGAAAAGGAGACAGAAAACAAAAAAAGAGATGAGGAAAAGCAAGAGCACATGTAATTGCATTGCCTTTGTGGTGTGAAGAAGTGGCTGGTGGATAGACTGTGCCCTAGGGCTGTGAACAACTTGTACCAGTGCCTGGGCTGTCCTTACTGTGCCTGCTCAGAGCAGCTGGTGCACAGTGAGTTTGGATTACTTTCCACACATACTTGCTTGCATCTACTAATGAAAATCAAGCCTAAAATACTGTGTCTTTTCAGCTATGTCTTCTTAATTTAGTCACTGCCAACCACTTGATCCCATGGTGGATTTCACCTCACTCAACTCACACAGTTACCTGATTTTATCCCACCATCATTTTGTCTTTTTTTCTTTTTTTTTTTTTTTCTGCAGAGCTTCCTGTTGATCCAATGAAATCTCATTTATTGATGGTCTTTCCCTAATATTTTAGTTGTACACTCAGCAAAGTTTTTTGTTACCAAGGATCTGAAAGTTAAGTAGATTTTTTTTTTCCTTTGCTGTCCCCTTTACCTTTAGAATAGTAACTAACACAGATTTTAAAATTATTCTTCTGGAGGTTTTTTTGTAGACATGCTGGCTTGTGCAATGTGCCATTGGGAGAGGGGCAAAGGGAACAGGGCCTTATCCTGGGAGAGATCACCACACAGGACTCCTCAAGGCAGCTGCAGAAGGTGCAGGAGGGGAGGCTGAAGTTTCGGAAGGTTTGCGCTGTGAATTGGGCCACTGTGAGCCACCAGCAGGTGTGGCTGGCGCTGATGGGAGCAGCCTTTTCCACTGGGAGCACCAGCAGAATGCAAATGCGGAGAAATTGGCAGGAAGGGTGTGCTGGGGGCAAAGCCAAGAAATCATATCCGCCCAGAGCTGCGTGCTGGGGGCCAAGTGACAAAACTGTCCCGGAGGGTCAGGCCAGTCCCAGCAGCTCCGCATTGCTTCAGGGGATCGGCAGGCACCTGGCAACATCCCGAACCTGGCCCGGTCCGGCCCGGCGGGGGCTGGGGTGCGGCGGGACCGGACCGGGACGGCACAGTCACCATGGAGCTGCCAGCACAGGAACAGACACAGGGCTGGCGAAGGGTGCACGCACGGCAGCAGACCTTGAACCCTTGTGCAAATCTGCCAGGGCATATGGAAAAACAAACACGGAGGAGCCGTGGTGGTGGTGGTGGTTAAAGCTGCCTCTGAAGAGCAGTTTTCAAATAGAGTTGGGTCATGAATTTTGCAGCCAAATGTTTTTGATCAGATATTGCCTGATCTGGTCAGGCTTTAGAATCTTTCACTACCTTCCCTTTCCCCTTCCCCTTCCCCTTCCCCTTCCCCTTCCCCTTCCCCTTCCTCTTCCCCTTCCTCTTCTCCTTCCCCTTCCCCTTCCCTTCCCTCTTTCTCTCTCCTCATATTTATTTTAAGGGAGAGAAAGGGGAGTATTTGTAAGGTCAGAACAGAACATCATAAGAAATGGGATGTTATGTTTGGTCATAACATCCCATTTGGTTGGGATTAGAGCCCTCCTCTGGAATGAGAAAAAAGCCCAAGACTGGATACATATCCTGCCAGTCCACACCAAGGGAACAACACTCACTGTTTCCCAAGTGTTTTCTCTGTTGGGGAGTGATAAGGAATGTGTTTTGGGTGGTTTCTGTGAGAGCTCCTATGCTTGTTACAGAAAATTGCTCATTTTGAAGACATAATTTTTTCTTTTCTTTATTAATGGTTTCTCCCACCTTGAGGCCGGTGGAACACTTGTGTTGCTAGCCCAGGGAGAAGGACAATCAGTGCTGAACACCTCGAACCTCACTCTTGGCTGGTGAGGCATCTCTTGGTTTCTACAAACTGCTTCAAAAAGTCTTGGGTTTTGTCCAGCTCAGGATAGGAAAGATTTCAAAGTCTTGTAGTTTTGTGGGAGGAAGAAACTATTTTCCACCAGATGCTAGCCCTCAGAAAAATATGTTAGGAAGCAGCCAAGGAAACTGCCAGAACAGCTAAGTCTTCATGTGTCAAGCTTACTTTTAGTGGGGTCAATGGTTGGGTCTACTTCACTTCAGGACTTTTCATATTTTGCCTGCATTACTGTGTGAGTTTGTAAGACAATAAATTTCCCTAAAGCATTTTCAGCCAAAAAACATGATTCCAAAAATTGAGCTGAAGGACATTTCTCTTTGAGACTGGGTTGAGAATCATGAGTTTAGCAGACAAGGAGATAAAGAGCTTAACTCTCTGTAAGCAACTCCAAGGTAAGAAAACTGTACATTCTATAGAAACTTGTTTTAATAATGGCATATTTAAAGGAAAAAAGGTTTGCATTAACAAATATTTGTACCACTGCTACTCTTCGAGGCAGGAACTATTAACAAGTCCTGAGTGAAGTCTCTGGCAATTAAAGATGAGTGGATATTAGGATAACTAGTTTGAAATGACATTGAGAAATTTGTGTTCATAACAATGTATGTTAAGAACTTTGTGAAGTATTTTGATAAATCCATACACTAGAGACACCATCTTTTTCATCAGTATTTTGGTAGCTCCAGTCTCTATGAACCCCAAGGTAGGAAGTTTAGAAAAAATTATCTTTAGGATCTTTTACTTCACTGCTTTCAATATCTAGTATAATTTTCCCTTCCTTTTAGCTTTAGTTGTCTTTTACTTAGATGAGTTTACACTTTTTGAAAGGCTAAGCAGTAAAAGTTTGTTTATGACAACATTAATTAATTAATAAATAATTCAGTGTGTGCATTATTTATTTTGCACATTACAATAGTCTCTTTGGCTTAGATATTTCCCATTTGTTGGCTGATGCCTGCCTCTGAAAATGAGTTTCTAAATGTCAATAATTCCAAATCTGTCTAGTTCCAGTAGCTGGCCTGATGAAAGATTGTATTTTGGTTAGATGGATTGTTTCCTGGACTCATGAGCACTAGGCACAGTGCAATCCCTCTGCATGGTTCTTGACATGAAAGCTATGTGTGTGCTCTATATAGTTCCTTTTGAACTATATGTTTTGGTTAGCTCACCCCAACTAATTACTAGCTAACTCCATGCCAATATGGAATACAAAACATTTCTCTCTCTTTTCCTCTGAGAGCAATTTCATAGATTCCTAGGAGGGAAGTTTGGCCCCTCCATGAAGGAAAGTGACTTGTATTTCCCACAAAATATGCATGAAGGTACAGGTCCTTGTGCCTGGTCCCCACTTGTCTCTGTTCCTCCCCTCCATATAACTTGAAGTCGACTTTGTGGTTCTTGCTTTTTTGTCACAACAAAATTTATGTAAAGGCAGTGAGGGAAACCAGTGGCTATAGTAAAGGGGAAACAAGTGGCTGAGAAACAATTTTGGCTGGTGTGGAACAAAGTGAGAAACAGGAGAGTCATTGAGAGGAGAGAAGGAGGAAAGCTGAGTGAGGTCACTGCTGTGACAGGGTAAGAAAAGGTTGAAATGTGTCTGTCACAACAGTTGCTTTGGGCATTAGCAGCCATCAGCAGTGTGGTAGTAGGGAGCAAATATAAAAATTGTCCTTTTTAATGTCCTTAATTATAGTTGCCATATATTTCAACCAGATATTGATTAAGCAACCTGTGTATCATCAATGCACAGTCAATGAGCACACATGTAAACTACCTGCTTCACACAGCTCCCTTTTCCAATGCAATTCACAGAGACTTGTCTAAAGGCATACAAGTCTGCTCCTAATATTACTTATCTAGGAGACACTTGAAGCCTCTGAGATGTTCCATAACTCATCTTTTTCTTAGAGTGCTGTTTGATATCTTTTCAAGCCAGACAAATCTTCTTTAGTACAAACCTTTATCATCTTCCCTTTTTCTCTGTTCCCTGTAGACTCCACTCCATGGCTTGACTGCTAGCTCTGATATCTGATTTCCTCAGACAGTGGCTAATCCATTTCCACTTTCTTTAATAGTAGTTTTGATGTGTCTCCCTTGTACTATACTGTGCTTTCATTTGTCATCCATCCAACCATCCATTACTGTCTAAAATGTGGAGGCATAACAATGTTTAGAAATATTCTCAGCAGTCCCTTTGTGGTCCCCAGTGTGTCTGACCTGTTCAATAAAATTGCCTTTACATTTCTGTTTAGAACTGAAGTTTATTTCTCCATTAATCTTAATTACACATCACTTTGAAAGAGTAAAAGCAACTGGTTCCCCTCTGGTCCAAGTACTATTATTTCCTTTAATGTTACAGCATCAAACTCGCAGTTTTCAGCCTGAATGACTCTATTTCTGCAGTCTGTGTGTTTTGCTACATTATTCAATATCCTTTTTATCTTTCCTGCTGTATCAGCTTCCTGCTTTGTAAGTTCGTGTGTTTCAGTTTCCTCCCATTGTCAGTCTCTGCAGTCACATGCCATCATGTCTGGTCAATGATTCAGATATCACCTGGGAAATCTAGGTCTTCCAGGATCTTGACTGATGTTCACCATATCCCTGCCAATGATATTCCTCAGTCAATGAATGGAAGAAGTAGCAAGAGTGTTCAAAAACCTGCTTATCTCAAAATAGTCTCTGCTTTGAATGACTTAAAATCTGCTTTCTCAATTGCAGCATGAAAAAACATTCCAAACTATTAAAAAAACATTAAACTGTCCAACTCCGTACAGATCAAATGTGTTCTCAGGGGTTATAAAATGTATGCATTTATTTGAATACCACAGGATGCTCTGTACAGTAGATGCCCATAACATGATCTTACCATCCTATAACTATTTCTGTATTCTGAATTTGACATCATTTCAAAATTAGGAATCCATTGGTTGTCTCAAATTCTCCAGACTGTCCTTGACAAGAACATGCATGATATAGAGATAAGCTTTCTCCTTGAGATATTTAATAAAGATGCATCCTTCTACTCATGTATAACACTTTCTGTTTTCTCCAAATTTTGCCAAGCAGTTTGTTTGTGGCAGCAGTAAAGGTTGGATGTCCTGTATTTAAGAGCTAAGTTCCAATTCATCAGTTCCACAGACTGCATTTTGATCATGCAGGTCTGGAATGGCTTCCCACAATTCATCATTTTTTAAAACCCAGTTCAAGAGAAAGGCGAGAAAATGAAGAGCTTTGTGTATTGGACAGAGCTGTTGATTTTTTATTTTAGTTCCGGATTTATTTTTTTTTTTACTATGTTAGTGCTTAATGTGATCTTATTGATGAAATTTTGGCCCCCAAAGTCTGTCATCCTGCCAAAGCTTCTTGTCATGCAGATATGACTGTCCTTACCTTCAGCCAAAAGGGACACAAGGTGGGCAAGCTCAGCAGCTGGCAAGAGCAAGCTCTTAATTATTAGAGAAACTGAACATCTTACAGCACAACTTGCCAGGCAGCCAGTACCAGGTGCTTCAACGACAGCTTCTGGGGCAGTGCTGGTTGGCATGTATCATATACCTTGCTGAAATTTCTTTGTAAGATTGCGTAAAAAGGTGCTTTCTCATGCTCTGGTGTCATGCAGTTGTGATAACTTCCTTACATCCTGTCCATCTGACAAGGCACCTCCCACTGTCCTTATTTTTCCTCTTTAGTCCTAGGAAGATTTCAGGTGAAATTGCTTTGAGTATTCTCCACTGACAAGATGGACATGCAGGCATTTCCAGAGTCCATCAGCAGAGTTAATCTATGCCGGTAAAGTTAAGTGTCTGCTCTTATTTTTGTGAAGTCTGTAAGGTTTTTCAGTGTATGATTTTTCTCATTAAGTGTCCCTCTCAGGACTGGATTTCACACCTCATCACAGTCTGAAGCTGCATGAGAAAGCCTGGCTGGGAGAGCCACCACTGCCCTGAGCTATCTCAGTGTGGATAAGACCACCCAGATCTTCTTTACACAAATATCTGGTGGGTGCTCCTCAGAAACAAAGGGCAACCTTTTCAAGGTGACCACAAGGGACCATCGTGTGTGAAAAGCAGATTTCTCATGAGATATTGCTCCAGCATTCATCTCAAGCTAAGCTTGCCTTGCAGAGAGACTTCCAGTCTGGGATGTCTGCAGCCAGACCACAGCTCCTCCCTCATGGTTGTGTAAGGGCAAGGAAGGACATGTGCACTGGGTGTGGGATATGGCATCATGTCAAGGATGGAGGGTGAGGATTTGGGTCAGGTGTGGGAGCAGAGGAGGCAGGCAGAGAGGCTTCCTCAGGGCATGAGAAAGGTGAGGGGAGGAGGAAAGCATGGCCTGCCTGGAGACTAATGCAAGGTAGAGCTCTAATATATACTTATCTCAACAACTATTTCCATCCTAAACAGCCTGAGCTAACTCTAGCAAAGAGGTTTTTGTCTGTGCACTGTGAGAAAACACACATAAAGGCACTGCTGGTTGCAACTGCCCTATCAGTGTCTTTGTTTAAAGGAAGTGGATTGACTGGCTGCAAGGGAAATGTGAGGGGATGCTAGGAAAAGGCTCTGCTCACTGTATATGTTTATTTAGAAAATGTATGAAAGTGGATTTCAATTATTGGTAAAAATGAACTTCCATCATATGAAGTAAGACAAAAGGATCTTCACCTAATTTTTCTAAGTGGTCAGGTCCTGAGCTTCTCCTGAGGCATTTCTCCCTTGGGAATCTCCCAAGAAGAGTCTCCTCCCATCAGGGCAATATGGTCAGATTGTTAACCCCTTCTGGGAGGTCACCTTCCCTCAATACCAAGCTGGGCAGATTCTAGACTGGTTTGTTCCACAGCTTTGTTTTGAGGGTGAACTGAGACCTGCTGAGGCTGAGGGCTGCCACTGATTTCTGTGCCACCCTCCCACACCAGTGTCACACGATGAACATGGGTGTGCCAGGGTGTCCTGCTCTGCCACCTACAAGGATGGGTGAATGAGCATAAAGCACAGAGCAGTGACCTACACCTACCTCTGCTGACATCAGCGTGCATTCTCCTGTTGACTTAGGGAGCAGAGTTTCTGAAAATGCCACGTGTGTGTGTACTTTGCTGCCTTGGGTGAAATGGAGCGTGTGTCTGCAAGAGAGCTGCCCAGAAGTCTTCTGCCAGCTTACCTCAGCCCCACGCCACCTGGAGCCTGCAGGAATGGTAAGCCTTGCTTATGGATTAGCCAGGTGGGCACAGGGTGGGGTGGGAAGCTTGGATCATTTTGACCTGATGAACGAGATCATCTGCTTTCATTTCAGCAGGGCATATCTGTGCAGGCTGCTGCTCAATCCCAAGGCGAGTGCCTGGAGCCATGCTCCAGTTTATCATGCAGTCTCTGACCTGGGTCAGCTCTATTCAGTGAACTAATGCCTCTCAGGCACACCCCTGCCTGATTTATGTGAACGTTGGACTGGGTGAGATCAGTGAAGGAAGGTAGTGTTACAGCATCATCATGTTTTCATTTGGTGGATCCAGTTTGCTTTATCCACCTGCCATCTTCTGCCATTGTAATTACATTGTTTGTTTTGGAGGGGGTTGCTTTCCTAATCTTTGTCCTATCCCAGAAAATGGCACAGCTTTTACTTCTGTTACAATGGTTCAGAACTGAACCTAAAGCATGGGATCAGATTCTTATTTTTATCCAGGAAACCTTTCTACTGAGCCTAAAGTCCTGCTCTTAAAGGAGTAGCAGGGAAAACAGGATCAAGCTCAGGTTTCCATTTCTACATATATTTGAAGAGCCAAACCCTATTTCTGCAGAAATTGATTACTAAACTTCCCATTGTCTTTAAAATGGCAAAGAATTAAAGTATCAGTCAAATATATATAATTTGATGGTAAAAGTCAGCAGTCAGTTGGTGTTACATAAGTTAAGTGTCTCCATACATTTCAGAAACTCAACCCAGACTGCCCTTTCCAGCCATCCTGGAGATTGGAGTCTTCAAGAACCTTCTCTGCAGTTGTACTTCAGCAGTAATCTCAAGGAGCATGCTTTCCTCTGTTCAAGACTTTCAGTTTTCTATCAGGGTACCTACCTTCTTAGAGACTGGCTTCCTTCTGTGCTAGATGCTGTATAAACACAGCACTTGATCTTGTGTGCTCCAGTGACAGATTGACAGTAATGGTAAGACTGTCTGACATTTCCTTTCGTAAGTAAGTCATACTTTTCTTCTTGGGTTAAGTTTATCACATTTCTCCATTCATACTCTCTGACATGTCATGGAATGCCTTCTTATTACAGAGAGGGAAAATGGCTCTGAGTTTTTTTTGCAGGTGTTAAAGTCAAAAGGGACCACGTTGACACCTCTGACAAAATACAGAACACAGAGTTTCTCAGAGTGGTTCCTGTATAAGGTCCAGTAATCTCAAGAGGAAATAATTAAATGTTTTCCAAGACCTTCAGTCTTGATGTAAGACTTCAGGTAATGAAGAATCCATCCCAGTCCACAAAAAGAGCCTCCATTTTTTAATTAACTTTGCAATTAAAATTTTGTACCTCAATTCCAATGGTAATTTTTCTAGTTTCAGTCTTATATCACCAGATCTTACTGCTAGTAGGTTCTGTAGTGACTACTGTGAAAAATGTTCTCTCCCCACAGAGATGGGGTTGCCCATACTATCTTTGATAATCTGAAATTACTTATCTCCTTATATTTATTAGACTTTAAAAGGATGTTTTGTTCTTTTTTGGAGTCCTTTCCAATATCCCTTAAACAGCAAACTAGTGGCATTTGTCACTTGACAAACATATATAAGATTACTTGGGGCTTCTCCAGTTATCTTCTCTAGAGAACTTTCATACCAAAGATCTTCCTTAAACCAGCTAATTCCTATATGTGGAAGCTTCAATAACATCTCAACCTATTTATAGCTATGTTAAGTTTTCCATTTACTTCCATCTTGATCTTGTGTGTAAGCCTCTGCTATGCCTGCCATTTCTGAGCAGTGAGCACCCTGGGAATTCCCATTACTGAAAGGAATGCTAGCACTCTCCCACTACCTTGTGTATAAAACTGACAGCACATATGAAAAAAAAAAAGCTGCATAGAGGGAGTCACTGAAGAGCAGGTGAGGTCTCAGCAAGTATGAATTAGACACGGTTTTCTTCATTTCAGTGTTTCTGGGGATGGTAAGGTACTGTGCAATAGAGATGATGAATTGATTGATAAATGTTCATTTATAAAATCATATGCCTGAAAAAAATTATGTGGCACTGGACAAGGCACAAATGAGAAGCTCTTTTACATGGAGAGTGGATGCAAGTGGCTTTAGGACTTCTGTGCAATGCATGAACATTTTGTGAGAGAAGAAAAGGGAAAAAAGCGAGAGATTCTTGACCCACTAATCATGCCTGCTCTTGATATTTCAACTACAGTCACATTTTGCTGTAAATCTTTTACAGAGATTTTATGGCTTAGCCAAGGACAAGGTGGACCCTCCAGAAAATGTTCCTGGTCACTCAGCTGCTGCCTGTGGTGTTTAGGCATGCCAGCTCTAGCACAGGAGGTGTGCTCAGGTCCCTGCCCCAAGAGGTGTCCAGGAATGGAGAGCTTCAGAGTTCTGAGTTGGGCTCAAACATCAACTGAATTTCCAAAGGCCTTGAATTTCAATCAGGAATAGCAATAACAGAGCTCTTAAGGATGGGGAAACAAACAGGGCTGGTTTGCCAAGGGCTTCAAGCCCGCTTGTAGAAATGACATCATTGGTTTAGATGGAGTGCTGGAACCTGCCAATGTCTTGATAACTGATTAACATCAAAGAGAGATAGGAGGAGGTATCTTCAGTTTCTGCTGTATCTAAAACAGACACCCCTATGCCAGAGGCTTTGAATTTTTAATTTACTGCCCTATCAACACCCAGAAGGGTGGGACTGGGAAAGGTTTTCCTCAAATAGATCATCAGCAGATATGGCTGAGCTTGTTCTTAGAGGAGCCCTGCAAGGCAGGCATAAAGAAGGGGATAATTACTTCACATGTCAAATGTGTGATATATATCACCACTTCCAACAATAAAGGAAGGCTTTCAGAAATATTTGTAGAAGAAATGGTGGGAATGAAACAAAACAGTCTTTACAAATCTGGACCCAAGCCTAGAAGGGAGGAGGCCCATAGCTCACTCCCACTGAGCAAACATTGCCCAATTACATCCTTCTACTCCCCTCCAACAACTTCCATCGACTGGCCCCTCTCTGTCTTGAGCCAAACACAGCCAAATGAACTCATGGTTTTCCTAGTTTCAATCTCATACACTTGCTTCCCTTCAATTCAGTCCACACTTGTTCAGCTCATAGCCATACAGTCCAGTGGTACAGTCACAACTAACTCTAATCACTCAGTCATATTCTGGTCCAGTCAAAACTGAGTAGAGGTATATAGAAGATGCATCAGTGTAGCTATTTGCCTCAGAAAAAAAAAAATGTTGGAATGATAAGGCTTTGGGAGGAAATATTAGAATATCAACATAATTTTCAACAAAAATCTCGAATTCTTAAAGGCAGCACATGACTGCATGGTGGAACATTAAGACCTGTTGTTTGGCCTATTATCAACATTTTGGTCAGTCATCTCTAGTGCAGGGTACTGGATAATTGTGAATAAACTGGCTAAGGAGTAAGCTGAGAAACAAATGTCTATGGCTAATATCTTACTAAGAACTTTTTTATATAGACAAATGTATAATTATTTACTAGCAGGTCATTTAAGGATACAACAACAAAGAATTCTGTTAAGAAGAAAGATTGGATTTATTTGGGATTATGAAAAATGTCTGCATTACCATAAATCAATCAGGACTTTGTCTACACACTTACTCGATTTAGGCTGAGATTCATAGAGCTGCTAGCTAACATTTATTCATAACTGTTTTTCTTACAGGAAATCTGAAATAGGAAAATTTAGGAAGGTCATTAGGGACAAAAAAATGAATAAGGTTGATATTTTACTTAAAAAAAAAAAAAAAAAAAAAAAAAAACATGAGAAAGGGAGCAATTTCACTTCCTGGAATATCACAAATAGTAATCCAGAACATGGTAATTTCAGTTATGGAGATAAATTACAAGAAAAACCGCCACAAGTCAAAACAACCTCTGATTAATTACTAACCTGAGATCAAATATGTCTCTTTGCCAATAGAAGGAAATGTATAGATCAATTTATAGACTGTTTATCAGGGACGTTTTCACTTTACATTGTAAACAAGATGGGTCAAAGCCTTGCCTGAATTATTTCTTTTCCTAATGGTTATATGTTTTTAAGCAGAGAATTTTATTTAGAAATGAGAGATGGAGAGCTCATGGCATCTAAATCCTTTCCATGATTAATTGCTATCACTGCTTGGAAATTAATTTCATAGAATGATAGAATGGGTCAGGTTGGAAGGAACCACAGTGCATCATCTGGTCCAACCTCCCTGCTCAACCAGGGTCATCCCAGAGTACATGGCACAAGATTGTGTCCAGATGGCTCTTGAATATCTTCAGTGAACTCCACAGCCTCTCTGGGCAATCTGTTCCAGTGCTTGGTCACCCACACAGTAAAGAAATTCTTCCTCATATTCAGGCAGAATTTTCTATGCATCAGTTTCTGCCCTTTGCCTCTTGTCCTATTGTTTGGCACCACTGATAAAAGTCTGGCTCCATCCTCTTGGCACCCTCCCTTTATATATTTCTAGACTGTATTTACTCCACTACAACTCACAGCCTTTGAACTTTACCTTACTTCTGCCACATTGAACTCACTTTCCTTTTTTGAAATACAGAGTACTCTCCTTGGGGCAGTGGGAAGGGCGCAAGTCTCAGCTCAGCATGCAGGGCTGCAGGATGCCTCTGCTCTTCTTCAGCTCTGGCATCAGCCTCTGGCTGGTTCATTCAAGCAATCCCTCTATGACTTATTTAAGCATATAAATCCCCATGAAATACAATCAAGGAGAGTGTTTAAATAAGACACCACTGCCCCTGCTGTGTATTTCCATCTGAGTAGATTGATACATTGAGCAAATTCTTTTAAAACATGTACTTCCAAGGTAAGCATATAAATACAGCTGCTTTTGGTGATCCTGGACATACAGCACCTTTCACTGGCAGATTTTTTCCCAGCTTACCAAGGGCACCAGGGAGCAAAAGGTCAGTATCCTCCTCCTTGTTCACTTCCCCCACCCTGCTCTCCCACAGGATGTTAGGCTCCACACTTCACCCAAGCAGACACACTCCAGCTTCTGGGAACCCCTCATGTCACAGGGAATTCACAGGAATAGATGCAGTGCCATCAGAGATATGGCCCCTTAATTGATTGGCAAGCTTGCTGGATGAACTTGAGTTCAAAAGGTGTGCCAGCAATACCTTGCCCAGGCTCTTATTTTTCCATCTTGCTCAACTAAAATAATGTTAGATCAACCATATAGCAAAATGTTGATTTTTAAAGTTGAAATTCATTATTTTAGAATCATGACTAGTAGGACCTGTTTTGAGAGTGATAGTGTTGGGGTGCTTGAGGGGTTTATTTTATTTCATACAGAAAATTAAGCCCATTGGCTCCAGCTTCTTAACCTTACGGCACCTGTGCTGGTTTTGGCTGGGGTAGAGTTAATTTTCCTCACAGTAGCTGGTATGGGGCTGTGTATTGGATTTGTGCTGAGAAGTGCTGATAACACAGGGATGTTTTAGTTCCTGCTGAGCAGTGCTGACTCAGAGCCAAGGCCTTTTCTGCTTCTCACACCACTGCACCAGCAAGTAGGCTGGGTTGGGGGGGACAGAGCTGGACAAAGGGATATTCTGTACCATATGGCATTGTGCTCAGCAATAATGTAGTTTGGGGACTGCCCTTTGATGACTGACTGGGCATCATTTGATTAGTGGTGAGGAATTTCATCTCCAATGAATGTTTCACTTTTTATCTCATCTTTCTTAGGCTTTTCTTTTCTATCTCTTTGTTATCCTCTCACTCTGTCCTGTTGCCCTTCATTTATTAATATTGTTTTTGTTACTATCAATTATTATTAAAATGATTTTAATTTTAATTATTATACTGTTTTTATATCAACTCACAAGTTTTCTCACTTTCATCCTTTCTATTTCTCCCCCCATTTGGCCAGGGAAGGGGAGATGGGTGTGAGTGACTGTGTGCTTAGCTGCTAGCTGGAGTTAAACCACAGCAGTGTCACTCCTTGGATTTTAATTGGTGAGAAAAGCCACTGCTAAGAACAGCCCTGAAGAGCAGAGCCATTGCTGTCTTTTGAAGGCCACCTAAGCTGGCCCTGCCTTGAGCTGGGCATTGGACCAGATGATGTCCAGAGGTGCCTTCTGACCTAAACAACTGCATGAGAAGCACTGCTGTCTGTAGTGAGATGGACAGCCTTACTACCTGTGAGCAGAAGACTTTAGGGCCTTGGTAACCCTGTAACTCCATAATGTGGCTACGTCACTGCTACAGACAGGCCATCATTTTGCAGTGAGTTTGCACAGCCTTGGGACTGAGCCTTGTCAGGTTGCTCTCTCCCTCATCTGCCTGAAGCTGTTTTACTGAGTGTGGCTGTTGCAGCAATTTTTCTAACTAAGCCAGCGTCTAGAGATACTTGATTTATCATTGCATGGTATAATCTCAGTTTTATATTGGTAGCCATGATAAGCAGTTGTTTCCTGTAGAATAAAATATTAATTAACAACTCTAATACAATGATGGAGAGAAACACAGCAACACAGCAAAGGCCCTGAGAAGCAGAGACACAAGGGATGGCATAGAGAAAGACCAATGTGGGATGGAAAGCATAGAGCTGAATTAAACTCTATTTAGGAAAAGCAGAACAAAGAAACAGTAACTCACCTACGTAGAAGGCATCATATATATTAAATTCTGATGTAATTTGATTGTGTAGACCAAAGAAAAATTAAAGTGGGTAAGTATGTTAGCAAACTAACAAAAGTACCTCAGGTGGATCCCAGAAGGAGGAAGAAGAAATCAATTGCATCAATACAATCTTCCTCCCAAAGAGGCACTTCAGAGGCTGATGACTTACTGTGTCACCTCTTCAGTAGCCCAAAGCTGCTGATTTAGGACTCAAATGTGCAGTGCAAGGGTGACCATTACCCTGAGCAAAAGGATGTCTACTGTAGAGGTCTGCCTTGCAGAGAGGGGTGGAGACCTTAACTTCAAGCCATGGGTCAGCTCTCAGTCAGGGTGAGCTAGTACCCACCCCCAATTTCCTCATTTGGTTTATGGAAATCATTTCCAGAAAGTTCTCAGTTCTCGTTGTTGTTATTGGTTGTATTTTGCTGCAATATTTTCCATATTCCTAATCACCTTCCCCCATTAGACTATCCTCACTTATCTCCGCCCTAAACCCCTTCCCCATGTTCGTGTTTAAGACTGCTGTTACCCTGGACCCTGCACCCTTTTTCAGTCCCTTCCCTTGTACGGTGCACGGTGTCTAGTTTGTTGTTTTGCCTTTATTAAAAGTTCTTTTTTGGATGACCGAATCAGAGTGTCTCTCTCTAAAAGTCACCGTAGGGTGGGTGACCCGACAAAGCGCTGGTTATCTCATCCAGGCTGGATCGGACGCTTCAGTCTACTAAGAACTGCAAGTGTTATGATTTCAGTTGTATTACAGAATCACAGAATCTGTTATGTTGGAAAAGACCTTAGAGATCATTGAGTCCTACTTGTGACCCAACACCACCTTGTCAACCAGACCATGGCACTGAGTGCCACTCCCAGTCCTTCCTTAAACACCTCCAGGGACTGTGACTCCACCCCTTACTGGACAGCCCATTCCACTGTCTAATCATCCTTTCTGGGAAGAAATTCTTCCTAAATATCCGACCTAAATCTCCCCTGGTGCAGCTTTAGATGGTGTCCTCTTGTCCTACTGCTAGTTGCCTGGGAGAAGAGATGAACCATATTATTATAATTGAGACTTTGTCTAAAAGAATTTTCATTTTATTTCAAATTTGATCTAGACTAGTAACAATTCTAGAATTAGATTGATACATTTTCCACTATATTAACAATTTTTGGATTTACTTGTATAAGATATGCTTCCTCTGTGTCCATGAACAATCTTATGAGTGTAACAGACTCATCAGTTCAATTCAACTTATTCAATGCTTAAGACCTTTAAAGGAATTCCTGAGTCAGTGAAGATTTCCTTACTACACAGTGTCAGCAAAATTACTTAAAAGCTTCAAAATCTTAACAAAAAAAAAATCTAAATACATCTATTAGTTATTGTGCTCACTTCTCTGATGGCTGTGAATTCCACCATAAGCAAAAATCTGGAAAATTAATTACTTTTTATGTTTTGCTCTCAGTCTTTATTTGATAAACACTTCTATTCCTAGAAATTGATTAAAAACAGCAAAGAAAAGGCATTGCAAATGTCCACATCTACCACAGGTGAATTCAAGCCTTCAGAAGGTCATGAATCACCCTTGTTTGCTGTGGAAGCATAGGTGGGGGTCAGGACTGCCCTGTGCAAGGGCAATCAGGGCATCAGGAGAGCCCAAAGAGCCAGATCAGATTGTCAGACTTTGGGATGGGAAACAGAAATGTGAAGGATGACCCAAGGAAATACAGAGTAAGACAGAAGCAGCACTTGGCAGCAATGCAGAGGATGTGTAATCCAGGCCTCCTGACAATGTCTAAAGCCCTTTTCACTGGATAACAATAACCCCCCTTCCAAATCAAAGCTAATGTTTGTCTCAGCTTGCTACATCTCCCTGGGTTGTGTAGGATATCCTTCCCAGTCACCTTCTACATATCCCTGCACCCCAGCTCCTCAGACTTTTCTCTCCTCATGGCTTTCTCTTGTTAGAGCTGAACGTGACTTGGCAACATAGTACCAGGGAGATAATTTCCTTCCTTACGGATCGCTTGACAGCACAAAACAAGCTCTGAAGGAATACAGATCAGATTAAACAGTGGTAAAAGGCCACTAAGGATGGAAGATCAAAGCCCAAAACCTTGCTTAGGAGGTTCCTAATAAGTTAGCAAAAGGCCTAAATGTCTTTGGTTCATCTCTTTGGCATACATCATGTTAACAACTTTCACTACCCTGGCCACATACTTCTTTCCAAGAGGCTTTCTGCTCCATTCAAAGCAAAGCTGATTCTTTTCAAGATTAGTATTGCACAATATATTAGTGTGAATAAATTAGTGTGAATTAGTGGCGAGAGGGTGTGAAAGGCAGGATGTGAGAGGACATCATCTGACATCCAGGTAAAGGGTGCTTATTTCAGCTGTGAAAGCAAGAGATGAGATTTTGAAATCCAAACATCTCCAGAAACAGAAACAATGACAGTTCTTCTTTTATAATACACGTTCATAATAAAATAAGATTATTGACAAATGAGTTTTAAGCCCATAAGATTTGAGAGGTCAATTTTTAAATTGGCAGATAGCCATTCATTTTGCTAGATTCAAATTCATGTAAACATGTAGCTGTTGCTGGAACTCAGCTCTCATTCTCTTTTGAACTATAAACAAATAAATCAATCCAAATCTTGTACTGGACTGCATCGATGCCTTTTGGCCTGAGTTTGGTTTAGTAAGAGAAGAGATATGGAAAAAACCCAACCCTTTTTATACCAAAATCGTAAGAAAAGGTAAATAGCTGAAAGAAGTGCAGACAAAGTGAGATACCTCAAGTTATATCCAGTTGTGAAATCCCTCAATAAGCAGGGATTAATTATTCTGAAGTTCTTTATGTGGTGATAGAGAAGCATTATGCAGCAACCAATTGTTATGGTTCTTTGCTTTCTGGAATTTTATTTTGGGGGGAGGTTGACCTTTTTAGAAGCAAAACAAGGCAAACTACTGCATTTGATTTATAACCCCTCACATTGCAGGTGTGAGAGAGCTGGGAGCTGTCACATGTACCTTCATTATCTACCACTCTAAAGCAGCTAGACTTTGTGCATTAAGAGAAAAAGCCTAGTTTTCAAAACAAACTGCTCAATTTTTATTTTTTTTTCTGAAATGTACGAAGTTGAGAAGGCCTATAGGCAACTTCGTAAGGACTGCATGAGTAGCACTGATTATGTGTCCCTGGAGAAGCCAAGAAAACAGGAAATGGAGCCAGCCTAGAGGCACAACCAAGAGAAGGTTCTCAAACTTCCCTATTACCTTTGGGATTGTTTCCAAATTCTAAAGCTAAGAAAGGAAAACCTAGACTTGGCAAAATAAATAATCTGCACTGTACAATACGTGGTGTCCCAGGATGATTTGTGACATTTAGCAATACCGTATGTCATGAGCAACACTGAGGGAATAATCCACAGAAATACAGCTGCTTGAAAACTACTTCCAAGACCACTTCTAAATGAACAATTAAATCAAAATTTTACCCATTTTATAAGAACTGTAACACAAAAACCAGTGTTTTCTGTTCACTAAAGGGAAATCTCAAAAATATTCTTACTAGATATTACTTAGGAAGGATCATTTTGATATTTTTCATAATTTGTTATTTTAATTTTAGGATAGTTGTGACTAGGAGAAATTATTCCCATTATATAATTCCTTATCATTAATTAGACTTACAGTGGTCTTACTGTCATAAATATGCAAGAAAAACAAGTTTAGTATTTTACTTCCTCCAAATGGCCATATACAGATGGTTCTTGTAATTATTTTCTCACAGATATCCTGATTATACCCAGTTTAAACCTGATCTACAAGGATAGGAAAGACATTTACATTATTCAAGACAGTTCAGATGTATTTACATCTTTCTGCCCATTCTGGTCATGTGTTTGGGGCACCACCCATCAACAGTAATAGGGAAAAATTACTTTTATCCCCTATTCTCAACTGCTTGTTTGTTTTTTGTTTTTGGGTTTTGTTTTTTTTTTTTTTTTTTTTTTTTGGGGAACTTAGGGGAGAAAGACTTTTTTTTGTGTTGGAAATTTCCTTCAACAATTATTTTTAATTTTTTGTTTTAACCATCTCAATATGTTTATAATGTCTAGCAAAAGTAAAATTAGCATTTATTTGCCATAAATCTGTAGTTCTATCATGTATGCTTTTATTGACAACACTTCAGGAGAAACTGTTTTCTGTGATACCTGAGCCATGTACAGCATTTAAATATCTGTAATTAATGTCATACCATGAAAGGTGATCTACTTAAAAGTTACCAGAACTATGGTTGAAGGAGGTATGAACTTTTAGAAAGGTACTTTTTGTCAGTAGAATAAAAGAGGAAACAGAAATTTGCTTCCAATTAAGATTTAAAATTTTTATAATAAGCTTGAGCTACAATTCAGCAAAGTTTGAGGGACTGTTACTGTGTGGGACGAACAATGTCCATGGTGAAATGAGGAACTACCTGCTATTTCTGGCTCTTTCCATGCCAACATTTACTTTCTAGCACAGGTTATGTGCTTGCTGCTGCTATTATATTATACTATGCGCTATTTACACTATCAGGTACGCAATATGATTTACATGCCAGCAGCAATTGCAATAAACTCAGATAATCCTTGCCTTCACACTTTTAAATTCATTGTGGATAATAACTATATACATTCCAGCATTATCTCAGATCTAAATTTTCATTAATTTTCGCCATATTACATCCCTCTCATCAATTACATCCCTTTTACAGATCAAATAGTGTCTTTTGCATGTGTATACTTCCTGGAGACTGAAGTAGAAAATATGCAGGAGAAAAAAGTGGCCCAGAGCCCAAGCAGGGAATCTCATGAGTTTGTGCAAAGGACATGCGTGCTCTGTTACAGGAGGTCTTAAACACTACCTAAATAAAATACAGTACAGAAAATAAAAGGTACAGTGCATGAAGTCAGAATAAGATTTATTTAAAAATTGTGATTTGATTTTCTATCGGGTTTTCCCATTCTAACACAGACTACATCTTTATTAACATAGATATTTAAGGGAAAAACACATAATCCCAAGTTCAGCAGTATTCTTAGCAGATCACCATTGAACACATTTGCAGCAACTGATACCTGCACTCTGCTCTCCCTGGAACATTTTCTTCCTAGTGTGCCCCAGGGCCAGCACTGGTACTTCCCTGCTGGTACATGGGTGCTTTCCATGGCACATATCCAAATGTAGTAAAGGTATCCTCCTCTGCTCTATCAGCCCCGCCACCTTTTGCCTGCTGATGAAGGACTTTTCAAGGACTGTATGAATGCCAAGCAGTCAGCCTTTCAAGAAACTACATTCACTTCCACTGCTGCCAGCTAACAAATTGATAACAAATTAATAATTAATATGGTGTTAGAATACTAATAGACCATGGTCCATGTGCTGTCCTGGCTCAGTGGAATAATGAACCACCCCACAGCTGGAGAGGTGTATGTGCATAAGTGTATGTGACAGAATAGTATTTTGCACACAAAAGGATTTTCCCTTTAAACTTACTTTAAGCATCCTCCCTACTCTAACTATAAAATTTGCCAGTGCATTTAAAGAAATGAAAATCTCCTCTCCAGGTTGAAGACAGCAAAATCTCTGACAGAGAAATCCTGCTGTGGTGTGTGCAGGGAAGCAGAACCTCAGGGGGACTCTGAGGAGGTGAGTTTTGTGCCATTCACATTGCGAAAATTGTTTAGAGCCCACTTCTGACAGAAAGCCTGCAACTTTTGTTTTGTAATTAAAAGCTCTGCAAAGGCTTTACACTTCTATTTTGAAGTAAAATAGTGCCCAGAGAGTTTGTGGACTCCCCATCCCTGCAGGTGCTCAATACCAAGACTGGATGGGGCTCTGGATGGGTCTAGTGGAAGGTTCTCTCCCCATAGCAGGAGGGTTGCTAGATGATCTTTAGGGCCTCTTGCAACCCGAACCATTCTGTGATTCCATGAAATACCGGTTCCTCTTGTGCTTATCTGGCACGATCTGATCTCTTGCAAACACAGTGAGTCCAGGAAAGTGGAGTGTTTCTTCTTAGCACATTGCACAGCAGGCACTATGTCAAAAGGCTATTCTGTCTGTATCGCTAGGGTTGGTGAGGAAGGATCTGGGGACACCCAGCCACCACCATTATTATGACAGAGTTCCCAGGAAAAACAGGAAGGAGCATTCTTTGTTAAAGATTAATTTGTCTTATTGTGGCTCTTTAACATTGAAATAAGAGGCACAGAAGAGCCTTTGCTCTTTGCCCTTGAGCTAATAAATAGTATTAATAATTTCTGGGAGAGCCATGCCCAAGTCTTTTCCACAGCTGTCCCCACATCTTCTCAACATAACTTTAATCCTCTGGAATTTTCCTGCCTTTCCCATTTTGCCTTTCCCTCCTCCCAGCACTGGCAGCTGCCTCCCTCTCAGGCAGCCCTGGTTTGAGGTATGGGTGCCTTTGCAGGGCACTGCTCCCACTCCACTGCTCCCTGCCCCTGCCTAAGGCAGGAACTTACCTGAGGACAGAGTCCTGAAGGCGCATGCATGCTTGGATGCCAGGAGGTGGGGAAGCCACTCTCAGCACCTTAAGGGGTGTCGCACAATGTGTCTGCCCTTCACCCTCACCCAGACCTGCCTACAGAGAGAACCTCTTCTCCAGAGCCATTGAAGTGGCTCTTGGCCCATTCCTAGAGGAACTTCATGCTGACCCCTGAAGATGGTGGTGGTGCTTCCTCCACAATCAGCCCCTCTCTGGGTCACTTTGGAAAAGCTTCCCTTTGTTACGTGGGCAAGGGCTGGTGTATGGATATAGACTCAGGACCGCACAAGTTTATGCATTTGCAAAGTTTCTTATTCCTTCTTAAGCCAGGTAAAGGAAGGTGGAAGCTTATAATGGAGATTTTGAAAGGACAGGAAAAATCCAGATAATAATGCTTATAGAAGTGTTTTATCAGAGCTTTATACAGAAGGTTGCTTTAAAAAACCCTAAAATTTATGAAATGAATGAGCATTTTCCCCCTCAGTATCTTGATTCATACCTGAAAGTCTGTGTTAGAAGGTATTCTACAAACATCACCTCAAAATTGTTTCAGTTTTAGCGTAGAGTTTAAGTTAATAAATAACTGAGAAACATAAACATGTGTGACCTGAGTCTAAGAAAAGAGGAAAAAAAGTGCTGTTCTTCTTTCTTGCAATGTTTTTCCTCTAGGGTGTATTTGTTTCCTCTAGTACCTAATCAAAGTACCTAATCCATACTTTGGAGCTAAGTTATGGCTCCCCCCTCAGAGGATTTTTAGAAGACAAGAAAGGTATTTCCTTTCCCTCCTAATTGCTTCACTATTTTTTTCAGGTAAAGCATAACTTGGCTGGCTACATGACTTGAGTCATGACTTGAGGAGACATTTACAAGGCCCATAGTGGCCATGGCTTAGTGGGATGGTAGGTGGCATGTTGTGGTGGCCTCACTTCTGCAGCCTAAAGGGCTCTGTGAAAGCTGGGGGAACCATGCCACAGCCTTGCCATCAGCCTGTCAGAGGAGTGTGGCAATTCACAGCACCCCACCTTCCAGCTAACCTAGAAATATTCTGTCCAGTCTTGCCTTATGCAAACCCACAATACACCCAGCACAGCAACTTGCTGCAACACTCAGAGGAAGTATTAATCAATTCTCAGAAGTGAGGAATACTTGTGCTCTCAAGCAAGTGATATTCAGGCGTGTCTCCAGAAATATATTATTCTTCTTAAGAAGGATATTCTCTAATACGAGGCTTTGAGATTTGCAAAGTGATAGTAGTATAGCCCAAAAGAACAATTAAAATTTGGCAGACTACTGTTCACTTCCCATTTAGAATCACAAGAACAATGTCAGAATTTTATTTAACACTCACTATCTGTAGCGATCAAAGGACTGTGTCTGTGTCTAAAAAATTAGCATTTTAGAAGGTCTTTGATAGTCAGCAATAAAATTCTCATACTTAGTCTGAAATCCATCCCATCTGCATTCTTTATTTGCATATAATTTATGAAGTATCATTAATGAAATCAAACATAGTAAGCACACCTAAAGCATCCATCTTACACAAAATAGAGACTCCAGATAATTAGGGTAACTGCTGTTATTTTACTTCTCTGCCCCTCCTGTAATTAGTATTGTTTGTAGTTGAAAAGGGAAAGAATCAAAGACTTTTCAGAAGATACTGTTTTAGTCTCACCTTATTTCACAACGTATTGTTTTAATCACACCTTCTGCTTTGTAGGTGTCTTCTGAGCAAACTAGGTTTGACTCCCTTCAATGGCAGTCTACAGTTAACGGCTTCATTATTTCATTAGTTCTTGTCCAGGAAATGAAAATTTTTACTTCAGACAGAGTTTTGCCTGCTAAAAAACTTATTCCTACATTATCAACAAAAATCAAAGGACATTACTTTTACAGCAGATACTTTTCTACTTAAGATAGTATGATTATTTATTGACCATTAGTATCCTGCAGAAGTCAGGGAGCACAAAGGATAAGGAATAAGTGTAGCAAGAGTTGGCTTGGGCTAATTTCCAATACCAAAACTATGCAGTATAGAATATCCTTTTCTGAATATGACCTTTACAGCATATTGCATTAGCCTACTTATACCAGAAGGAATGTTTGATTTGGGTTTACACAGTTTTAAAGAAGACTGTTAAGGACATATCCATCACTTATTACTTCCGCTGGAAAATTGTATTTCAACAAATCAAACTTTTAATAGAAAAAGAATTGTAGATATTTCACACTTGCACACACACATAAAAAAAAAAGATGTATGAAAAAAGTATAAAGTTCATAGCTTTCAGATAGTGTTTTCCATTTAGAGCTACAGATGAGTTTTCATCAGGGAATTATAGCATTTGCCCCTGTTCCCACCTCTCCTCTGATCCTGGCTGCCTGGACATAAACACCCTCAGTGCACCACAGGGATTGTGCTGAAGCAGCCCCTCCCCGAGCAGCCAGCTTGGGCAATGTTTCCTGCAGCAGAAAGCTGCATCCATGGAAAATCAGCAGGAACCGAGCTCTGAGCTCATGTGATGCCATGCCAGGAAGAGGTGACTGGCTGTCTTTTGTTTTATGTGTCCTCCCAGCTGCAGCTCCTCTGGGGCCACGAGAAGAGTGTATGCTGCCTAGTGTGCACTTGGCTCACCACAGCCTTGGGCTGCTCCCTCACCACGGTCACACTTACTGGGGAAGTGGTGGCCCCTTCAACAGTGACTGAAGATGCTCACTGGAAGAGAGGAGTCTTCATGTTCCCAGGTCAAGGCAGTGCCCATCCTCATGGATTTTTCTCAGACATTTCAAAACAGGAAAGGCCAATGTTTGATCATAGTTAATGATGTCTTGTCCGTCTCAGTGCTCACAGTAACTGGTCTACAAAGAAGAGAACTAAAGGTAGTGATAACTCAGCACTCATTTACACTGAGCAGCATTTACCTGGTGATGCAATCACCTTCATGTGTCTAATAGGGACTACTTTCTATCTAATCAGTAATTAGCTGGATAATATAATTAGAGTGTTTGGTGTTAGAAATTAATGGCACTGTTTCCTCATACAGAACTTCAGAGTGGGGAGATGAAAAGCAGAACAACTGTGAATGCCTCATTACCTTGAATGGTGTAGACTGCATAGGTGTATCGGAAATGTGTTCTTGCATCCACTGCACAACTGAAAGACTGTGCAACAGAACCCACTGCAGACTCCACTGTCCCACAGCAATAGTCACAAGGAAAGAAATCTGCCCACAGTCTCAGTCATCTATGAGACACAGATGGACAAAATTTTAAAATCGACATTGAAATCAAGATTGAAAAATACTGTGGCAATCTAATCCAAACAGGTTTTCAGAAGTCAATTTTTCAAAGCATCATATAGAATAATCATGAAAGCTGGCAATCACTTAATGATTTGCAGGAACTTGATAGCATCAGAGTAGACTATCTTACAACTTGTTCATTCTTGTATTGGCAGAAGTGTCTGTATTTCTTTTCCAAACTTAATAAATAATGTCAAAAGCCATACTCAAAATATACTTTAAGCAATATTTAATAAATCTCATGTTTGTCAAATTGCTCATGCGCAGAAATAAAGTAGAATAGTCCCACAATCACCTGATGCAACAGTGGATTGCAGGACAGTAGCTGAAACTGAAATTGCAACAGTAGTGGTTTTAGATTTAGATTAATTGCAAAGGATTTCTGCAAGTATTCTGCAGGTTCTGTGCAACACAGTGAGACCCTGAAGTTTCACGACAAGTTAATGACAATTTACCTGCATGTCATCTACCTACAGTAGTACATAGAATATGGAAAGACAGCAAAATGTGACTAAGGAAAAACATCCAAATCTGTCTCTGTGGGATTACACCTGACTCAATGTTTTGTCTATCAATGATATCACACATGAGGTGACATTGGTTTTTCTTATGGACTAAATGCTTATAAGTCAGGTATCTGCCCTGTGAAAAACTGACTCCTGCAAAGTGTGTACCACTAGTCCTCAGAAATCTGTTTCCAAGAAGAATTAAAGTTTAAGGACAATCGTTTTCGAATGGTCACAACATTCCCACACAGAATTCTCAAAACTGGTTAGGCAGGTGAATCACTCAGGGTAGAGTGTACCATTAACTCAAACCTTTAAAGCCTCTTGTCAAAACTATCAATATCTCAGCATCTGAGCGTGCTGTGGGTGTTGATGTCACACCAAGTAGACAGTTGCCATCACTTAGAAGCATTTCTCCAAGTATATCAAATCAGGATATTGAAGATGCAGTGCTAATAAAACTATCCACACATCATAAGGCAGGAGTACTGTAAATCTATTGGTCTTTAGGTCAAAACACCAAAGTTGATGAATTTTGTAGTCGTGAGAGATCATTTGGTCCATGTGTTTGCTAGCCTAACACTGACTGTTGTCTTTTTCTGGCTGAGGGCATGTACCCTGAGGAGTACTATCTGTGCTGCTGTGAGCTGCCAGCCCCAGGCTGCCCCTCTGACAGCAGCTTCTAAGGCAGGTCTGAATGGAGAGCAGCATGTACAGTGCCTGACAAGGAACTGTGGGAGTGCATCAGCTGGTTAAGCCTGCTGCAGTCAGTAGCTGTATAGGGATGAGATGTAATAACAAGGATTGTTTTAACTGAAGCACAGGATCTCTCCCAGGCTTTGCAGAAAATCCTTCTGATGAAAAAGGAAAGCCTTATGTCTCCAGCTCACCAAATAGCCGTCTCATTCAAAGCATCAGCACAGCTCTCCCATAAACTCCTGCATTACTTTCCATGCTTAAAAGAGCACGTGTTGACTGGCAGCAGCTGAGACATGCCAAAAGTCCAAGGAGCATGAAAAGTGGCATCAGACTGTGTGAGCCTTCAATAACCCACTAATCTTTTTGAACACATTCTTTTGTTTAGGCAGACTTTAGTTATTAGAATTGACATGTTTCACATATTACAAAACTGATCATTATTGTGCAGCTGGCTAATCCTCAGTTTGAGGAAGGATTGATTTTTAAACTAATATAAAAAGGCTGTCAACTTAAGCAAGGAGGCCCTATGTTTCTAAGCATATGATATATTTTGCTTTAACAGCACTATCACAGATGATGTAAATGATAGGTAGATTTACATAAAAAAAGGAAAAATACATATACTGTGAGCACAAAACTGCTTCACAGCCAATGATCAAAGTAGAAGTTGGTTTGTTTCTCTGTGAAACATTCACTTGTGGTCAGAGTTAGATGACAGGTCTGTTTTAGCAGGCATTTCTGTAAAGACAAAGGTAGAATCATAGAATCATTTAGGCTGGAAAACACCCTAAAGTTCATAAAATCCAACTGTTAACCTAGCACTGCCAAGCTCACCATTAAGCCATGTTCCTAAGTACCATGTCTATATAACCTAATAAAGTCAGGAATAAACTGCAGAAGTATCAATTAACATCTATTTTTGCATTTATGCATTTATGCCTTAACGACAAAATGAAAAAATGTTAAAAACAGAAATAAGTATGCATTTTTAATGTTAGGATTCACAGAACAGCCTATTTTTGCACAACTACGTAGTATTTTTCGTAAAATATTTTTCACTAAACTAAATATACAATGGTATATTTACTACGGCACTAGTAAATATACCACCAGGTATAGTGGTATATTTACTGTATATAGTAATATATATATATAGTAAATATATAGGTCTTGCAGAATTAACCTTTTTACAGGTTTCCAGACTATTAGAAAGCAGATTATTGTGAGATCACTGAAAATTAGTGATTAATTAACATTGGCTTTTTTAGTGAGCATCTCTTAACAGGTTCTTTAACTATGCTTTTTAAGTTCTTAGAATATAGTTGCACTATTTCTTCCTGATGTCTGAGTTTTAATCACTGTTCAAGTCACTGAAAGTCTATCAATTTCCATTAACAGAACTTAACTCATTACCCGGGCATAAAGATGCTGCAGGCCAGACTGCACAGTCAGATCCCATTCCTTTTCTGATCCTCATTTTTCACCTATGAATGAATGCTGAAAATCCAGGAGGTAACTGTTTTCTGCCTGAGGAGGGGTATGGGAGAGATTTTGAATTCATCTTCTAGGTTTCCAGGAGTTTTAAGTCTTCTTAGTAAAAATTATTTTATATATTTAATTCTAAGTTGGCCACATTCATTCTTGCTAACTGGATGCACAGTAGTCACTGACAAGTTCAAATGATGGTAGCTTTAAAATACGCACACAAAGTTACATTTTGTGACAAGCTTCTAGTGGCCATAGGTGCAGGCCTTATACAAAACTGAAATAAGTCTAAATAAGTTATTATCTAGGTAATGAACTTGAATAACATTTTTAATCCTTCACTGATGTTACCATTTTATAACCAGCTTTGCTTTGCTCTCCCACACTACGTATTAAAATAGGCACTTCTAAGCTTTTGAAAGAATATGATCATGAATGCTGTCCAACTCCTAGGATATATGATAACACTTCTTCTCAGTTAGTCAGGCCAAGATAAGAACTGCAGCAAACCCTGAGGCTTGCTGTACTGTCCAGATGTTGAGATTTCAGTAGAGGATGCTTTGTCCTTAAAGCAATGTGAATTTTCCAGCTAAAATGCAACTCTCATGATGACAACAGTACCCAAAAACCTCTGTGTGGTGGATCAGCACAAAGCTTACACCACATTTCAACAATATTTTGAAACTTCAGGAAGGACTTCACTTGTGTACAGATGTGGGGTTCTACTGTGCACTATAATGAATTCACCCAGTGGGATTTTAATTTGCATACATTATTCTATTATCATGCCGCTCCCAAAGCTTTATTAGCTTGAGAGCAATATTGCCTCAATATTGCTAGATTGCTTTCAGAAATTAGTTGATTCATGCAAAGCCAGTGCAAAAATTATTGATTTTTGGAGCTTTGTTGGGTGTTCCCAAGCATATTTTTCCATACTGGCATTTGTATGGTTTTTATTACAGCCTGTGCTCACTATTACTATATTTAGCATTTTACTCCAGAAGATTCTCCTCAGTTCATTATATATTAATCAGAATTATTAATCAGTAACTTGTCCCACATCAGTACACACCAGAAATTGTACATGGAAAAAATGCAAATCATTTTATTCACTCCAGATGGGAGATGGATTGTAAGGGTGAAAACTGAGCAAGCAGCAGAAATGAAAGCCTTGGCTAGTGTTTTTCCTTTTATTTAAGCAAAATTGGTCAATATCTTATAGTGACTGCAGGGGAGAGGTAAGAGAATATGGAAGTTACTTGGTGACAAGAAGTGGAAATCTCTTCATCCAGATCCTGCTTGGGAGAGGGCTAGCACAACTTTCTTGTGAACTGACTATCTTCAGAGGTATCAAACTAACTCAATCACTACTTTAGTCCCAAGGCTGTCTAAGATTTCCATAACATCAAAGCCCCTGTGGGGGCTTGGTCTCTGTAAGCCATACTGATCTGTCTTTTGTATCCCCTGCAAGGTGTGCTCCTGAACTGAGCCCAGGGATACAGCCACAGTGTGAAGGATGACAGGCCGTGGTCAGGCAGTACAACAGGAGCTGCTGTGCAGAGGCAGCAAGGCACTTTTGGTGCTTCAGGCAGGAGGGAAATAGTCTCTTACCAACACTTTTGTGGCTCTGACACAGAGTGCCTGAAGACCTAGAATCGATGACAATAGCAAGAGGCTGTTGTCCTTAAGAATGATTAGTTTGTTATTTGTTGTTTTATTGCAGTCTAGTAGTGCTATGCAGAGCACCCTACAGGCACAAATTACAGTCCTCACTCTGGTCATAAAAGATTGCAATCCAAATTTCAAAATATATTGGGCAGAAATCCAGCGTTAGATCCACAATTCTTTAGAAAGAGTCTCTCTCTATCAAAACACTCTACGCCAATTCACTGTGAGCTAAGCTCTCCCCACCCTGAATAACAGCAGTAATTAAGAGAAGTTTTTGGCTAATTGCATTTCATACTGCTGCTTAGGTTGACCTAATTTGTGCTTGGCAGTCTCTGTAAGGAAAGTTAGTCAGTGAAGAATAAGACACTGGGTTGCAGTAAACAACTCAATGCAGGCAATATCTGGGCAGTCTAAAATAGATATTTGTAGCTCTTTGAAGCTAAAAAACAAAAAATGGCATTTCTTCATTGCTAATTTTATAAGCACTTTGTAGGGCAAAATTAAATGGTGTATTTGTAGCTGCACAAATATTGCCTGAGATGTGTGCAGAAAACTGGTGAATCACTTCCTGTTTGCTGCATTGTTGTTTCACAGCTTTCCCCCAGAAAGGGAATGATGTTCCCCAAACAACCTAGGAAGCACATTTGTGTGCTCAGTGTCACTCGGTGTGGCGGTCCCCTTTCAGCTGCAGGGGGCTGTGTGCAGTGGCACACCCGGTGTGCTGGGGCAGGCACAGGAAGGAGCTGGGTAGGGATCAGTGCCCCACCCGGCCTTGCCCTATCCTGCAAACCTGCCCAAGGGAAGGGGGCAGTGACTCGATGATGCAGATGGCTTTGATGCTGCAGATAATAAATGGTTAGAGGGAAGAGGGAGCCTTAAGGTCCTTTCCCGGCTTCCCTGGCATGGGGATTCCCATTGCAGTCCAATACAGGGAACTTCGGCAGTCCTTACACCCATACAAAGGGCTGTTGAAGTTGAGCCAGGAATGTCACAATTGCAATAGCAAAGGCCTTCGTCTGAAGGAGGGTCCTGACGTGTGTCTGCACTAAGCTACCTGAAGTAATAAAGGTGTCATGCTCAGAGTAGCTCCCTGCTGGCTTTGCTGAAACGCTGCTTGAAGATCACTGGCAAGTACACAGTCACGGGTTAAAAGAGGCCTGTGAGGGTCAACTCCAGCCTCTTTCTGGAACCAGGAATACCACCAGTGCTGGATGATAGGTCAGCTGTGACTTTGGTCAAGTCCTGTAAGAATCCAAGGACTGAGACTCCCCTGCCTTCCCAAACAAGTTCTTCCAGTGCTGCATTGTCCTCCTAGTGGAAATGTTTTTGTAATGTCCAGTCTGAATCTTCAGTTTGTGACCATAGCTGCATGTTGCTGTCAGCTGAGAGAGATTCAGTTTTCTAATTTGCTTCTGACAGGTCAAAATTTTCACTAAAGTCAATAAATACTCCATCTTGCTTGCCCCTCCCCACTAAAATGACTATTAGTAAACATAGTCATTTCCTCATAGACTGCTGTCATGTTTGTCGAGGATTTACCCTTGGTTTATCTTTCTGTTGTTACGTAATTGGAAGTGATTCCCAAGATTATGCTTCCTGATCTTTCCAGGGCTTACTTGTCTACAGTTCCTCTTCCCAGGTCTTCCTTCTTGCCTTGACTTCAGACAGATGTAACATTAGCCTTTTGCTTGTAAGAATAACAGCTTCCGCTCTCCCAGTTTCACTTTTGTCTTCATCTCAGCAGTTGTTTAGTAACTTTTCTAAAGCTTCTCACATGAATTGTATTTATTCATGTTCTGCAGACTCCTGCCACTTCAAAATTATTCCTGACTGTTCAAGATAGCAGTTTCCCCTTGGAGAACATACCATCCATGTCCTTTACTTCTTTCATTTTGAAGAAAGCTGCCTGGTTGAAACACAAGTTGAGAGCCATTGAAAGGAAGGATAGTTATGCAGACAGAAAATTAACATAGCCAGTGTTTATCATCAGTCTATCTTCTTTTCACTGAACAGAGGTTAAAATTTTCAGCCTTTAAGATGTGTTTCAAAACTTGATTATTTTCCAGTTCCAGTTACTTTACTGTGTCCTGTATTTTTTTCTTCCTTTGGGAGGAATATAGACTGCTAATTGCTTTTGCAACCAGCTTGCCATAACATAATTTACATTTCTCATTTGGGTCCTAGCGACAGAGTTTCATGAAAGAAGCATTTTCTAAATAACAGAAATTAACTTCATTGCTATTAACTTTACTCAAGTTGAATTCTCTCCCCCAAAATACAAAGTTTACTTAACATAATATAATTAACGTTTTGGGCATGACAAATGTGTATATATGCATAATATAGCTGAGTGTAAAAATCCAGGAAACACTCCTTATATGACTTCACCATGCCATTCATATATCACACAATAATAAGGATGATAAATAACTGAGTATAGGAATTTACATCACAGAAGGGTTTTTTTAATAAAATAAGTGTTTCCTTAGTCTTTTAAGTCACAAATGTGGTTCTTAAATTTTCTGCTTGACGTACGTCTGATGTAAAACTTAGTCAAATGGTTGCTTCATTTCTATACTCTTTCTGATAGATGAAATCTATACCTGAAATGACAATATTAAAAAATAAAATTTCAGAAGCCAACAAGGGCAATCAATTCTATTTACCTAGTTTGTTTTAGACTTTCCTCTGATAGTTCCACCATTAAATCAGTTAATGGAATTAAATTAATTGTATGGGAAAGTCTGTCCTGTGCTTTGTATATTACCTTAGCTTTTAGTGTATGCTATGCAAGTTACGAAATATTAACTGCCGTCTTTCACTGTTCATCCTTCAGAGCTAGTTTAGTCAAATTTGTAGAGTTCTCTTCTCTGGGCTCCTAGTCAGCTGTCCTGCCCTATGCACACTCTTTTTCCAAGGCACAAAACATGAGATCATGCCAGAAGGAAAGCTGCCTGTGCAACATAACATGAGGCAAGCCAAATATTTCTGCAGTGCTGTAGAAGTTTCACATGCAGTGTGTGTTGCATGGACATGAGTGGATTAGGGATGTGGTACTTACCGGAACAGAAATGTTCCTCTGGTTTAGGCCTGTTCAGCATCTCTGCTGCCTATATACCCGACAGCCTGTGCTCTGATCTAATAGTTGCAGCTCACTAAAGTAAAAACAGCAATTGTACAAGAAAATAATGAAGCTAGATAGACTGAACAGTGAATAGGAATTTCTGACTGTCAGTACTGCATGCATGGAGGGAAAGAAAGCATGAGCAAGTCAGAGCCTCTCAGAGGCGGAATGTACTAGCCTCGTTTTTCAGAGGCATAGCTCATCGACTGCACCCATCCATCAACCCTACTCTTCCTGTAGGAAGTAATTCTGTCAGCTGTAATAAAGGGAGAAATTAAGCATTTTGCTGTCCCTAATCACTGTGTTCAGATAATTTTTGTTAGATTTCAACCCTGATGGCTTCTTGCAGGGTTGACTATTTTCCTTTTTCTTCTCCCTAAAGGAATGATGTCCAGCTGTTATCCTGCTCCCTTTCAAGATGATGTCAGGTGAGTGTACAGCATTGCCCATGTCAGAAGTCTTCTTTCCCTGCATTATGTAGGGCTTATTGTCAAGTCACAGACAATTACTTTACCTGATACTTGTAAACATGCAGGCATACAAGAATTTTCTACCTCCGAAACTATCTACCCAGCACCATCCTCCACGGTCTTTGCTCTCCTTTCAGCCTGTCTGGAAGGAATGAATGGGGTGGAAAGGAGACAACAAGCTCAGTCACAAACTGTTGCTTTCAGAGTTGAGCTGGGAAGCTCTCCAGAAGGATATCTTGCACAGTTGGAGCCCTAGACTACAGAAGGGCAGCTTTCAGAGCTCAGCACCAAGGAAGACTGGTGGCCAGAGAACAGGTATTTCAGAGCCTTTGTGTTTCTTTAGCAGCAGTGAAGGAAATAGAACCCCTGTGAAACCCACAAAGCAGTAGCCAGGGTACAGCTAGTAGCTTGTAGGACGTGCTCCATGGCCTCCCTTAGGTGGCCACTCTCACAGCACTGAAACAGATCCATCACCCATTCCACTACTCAGCCCCAGGCAACAGCAGAAAGGCAAAATTCCAGAATTTATATCCCCCAAAACAATGAATATTCATTATTTTTCCTATCACCTAAAACATAACCATCTGATTTGTGTTAATTACAGCTCAGATAAAATAAATTTACAGGTAATTCACATGCTGACTTTTGTATAGCAGCATGTGAATTAGCTTGTTATCCAATGCTGACCTGACACATCCATAATGGTAGTATGAAGTCAGAGGAACTATTTGCAGAGTGGTATATTGCTTGAATTAAGGGCACAAGGGCAAGGAAAGAGGCCATGCAAAATCTGACTCATTTTCCTATAAATCAGCTTGTGGTTGGGAAGATACTTATTTACTGATTTGGGACACAATCAGTAAGAGAAGCAACAAGAACAAGTGATGACAAGACTGCTGTATTCCCAGGAAAGGTTAAGGTTTGGGTTGATACTCTGACATACAAGAATGATCAAATTTGTTTTCAACAGTTTTTATTCCAGGTGATTAGATGGGGTGAGACAGGTTTGTTACTAGCAAAGCATTTATATGTCTTTGAAAAAACAGTACACAACATCTATGAAATGAAATAGGCCTGTTTGATCAGACACACCCTCTAGGAGATACATCCTTCCTACTCTTGTAAACCAGTAAAATCTACATTTTCATCTCAGACTAATTGCATGAACCATCCTGGATGCTCAGGGCCAGCATCTCACCACATGTAAACCAAAGTAGCTTCTCTCAAGGCAGTGGAGCAGCGCCAGCTGTGCTGTTTCTGATCAGATCTACAAACCTCCATGCATCTGTTGGTCTGCCTATGGAAGCAATGTGAAATTACCTGCTTACAGAAGTAGGCCTTCAAAACATATAGAAAATATATTGTGCAGAAAGTTTGCCCTTGTCAGGAGTCATGAATCCAGGGGTCTTTAAATCAAGAGCACTTCCTCAATTAATAGCAATGTATTGAACTTGAACATGGGCTTTTATTATCTAGAACTCAGATATCTACACTAATATCTACAATTACTCTTTTATGTATTAGAATGACTTTGAAGCAGTTACAAACAGAAGAACCATGAAACATAGACTATGTTGTCTGTAAAACATCTTTCCATCCAAAGAAAATTGCCTAATAGGCACTATAAGCATTATAAAACATGAAATTATATAATAATATATTATTGAAATTAAAATTGTTTCAGCACATTGACCTGGTCTTCCAATCAAATGTAATCAACAGACAAAAAGTTCAAAAGAGTTGTCCCTTATATATGTTAGTAATTGTGGGGTTCCCAGAACAATGGCACAGTTTATTTGAGATCCCCCAGCTCTGTTCTCCTTGAGTTCAGATCTAGAAAAAGGCAGAAATAAGCTGCAAGTAAAATCCCTTTTTTTCAGATATTGGCCCTGTGCCTCTCAGCAAAGTCACAGACCATGGGACAGCACACTAGGGAAGAGTTCAGGCCTACTTCCATAACTAGTTTAACACTGGAGTTGTATCTACCAGCCCATATTAATTCCTCAGAAAATGAGAAGCTCATCTGCTGTAAACTGTGAGGGTTTGTTGATCTAGGATCACAATGCAACATTCTTTGACTCAGGATCTTGATGGCACTGAGCTTAATATCTAAAAATTTTGAACAGAGAAAAACATATGTGCCTTCACATGAGTTAATAAAAAACAGTATCCTCCCAAAACAAGCAAAGTAAAACAAGACTGAAATTCTCAGATTTAGTTATTATACTCTCTGATCTGCCTTTTAATTTGTTATAATTGATCTCTAGGTAACTCATGTAACCAGCACAGGTAATCCACGCAGTATTGTTATGATTTGGTAACTGCAGTCAGCTTTATATTAGGAATATTGTTCATGTATTTTTTTTCAGAGGGTTGGCCTTGATTTCTTTGCTGTATATAGTCTACTGCAGTGTCAAGGACTGCCACTTCCCAAGGAGCTGCCATTACAAGAAAATGTAACTGTTTCTTTCCACAGGTTTGATCATGTTATTTCAGATAACACCCAAATTTCAGAAAGGCCTACAATGGAAGAAAGAAGTGATGGAAATTGGATTATTTTGCTTTCACTACTCTGATATATCCAGTAATCAGTCAATTTACCAATCCTTCTTGCCAAAACCTAACTACATATTTAAAATTTGAAAGTATGTATTATGTAACAAACCACTATGGTTTATTAGAACATATATCATTTGCCTGGGAGACTCTAAGGACTAGAATATTAATTCTGCCAGGCAGTTCATGCAATCTATGAGCTGTGCATGGGCACAAAACTTTGGTTCTCCCATTTGAACAGTGTGCAGGGAATCTCCTATTGCTCAAGCTCCTGTCCTGAAATACAGAGTCCAGGCAGTAAAGGCCATCCAGGCTGTGCTTCCCCACTGAGGATTTGTCCTCCCCGGGCAGTGATGAAATGCAGTGCAGTGTAGCCTGCCTCTGCTTGCAAATCTCAGAGACTTATACTCACAAGGGACACAAACACAAGTTTCTAGTCATAAAGGGACATAATTCTGGTAGCTTTGCATAGAGAACTGAACTTTCCTTTGAACAGTAGCAACTAAAAGGCAGTAAAATAATGACTGATAGAAGTGTTGCCTTTTTACAGCCACAAGACTGATAACAGTCCTTAAAATAGTTCGTGAGATGTGAGCTTCAGTCAGCAAGGGAAAATATTCAGTAAGATCTTATCAAATAAATTATTTTGTTGGTTTAAAGATTTACTATCATGGGAAACAAATAGTTTTACTAAATCAGAGGCAGATTTATATTTATAATCTTGCCATAGAAGGGTTTGGATTGGAAGACACCTTAAAAATCATCAAGTTCCAACACCTGTGACTTGGGCAGGGAAACTTTCCACTAGACCAGGGTGCTCAGAGCCCCCCCATCAACCTGGCCTTGAACACTTCCAGGGATGGGACATCCACAGCTTCTCTGGCCTGCCTGTTTAAGTACCTCACCACCCTCACAGCGAATAATTTCTTCCTAATATCTAATCTAAACCTATTCTCTTTCAGTTTAAAGGCCTTCCCCCTTGTCCTATCACTGCATGCCCTTGTAAAAAGCCCTCTCCAGCTTTCATGTAGGCCCCCTCTAAGTACCAGAAAGCTGCTAAAAAGTCTCCCTGGAGCCTTCTCTTCTCCAGGCTGATCAAGCCCAACTCTCAGCCTTTCCTCTTAGGAGAACTGGCCTATCTTTCTCATCTTCTTCATGGCCCTCCTCCAGAGGTCCATATTTTCTTATGTTGGTGTCCCCAGACCTGAATACAATACTTTGGGCAGGTTCTCATGAGAGTGGACCTTCCTCAACCATCTGGTCACACTACTTTTGATACAGCCAGAATACAGTTAGGAGGTACTCTGCATAAATACTATGACCTTTCTTTGTAGCAGATATATCAGACATTTTAATGGGACTGTGATGACAAAGCAAGAAGACAGCTTAGCTTCTCACAGAAAATCTAAGAAGCACAAGGGTCTTAACAAAAGGATCATTGTGAGATGAAGGCATTTTGAATATTTCCATAATCCATACATAAGAGAGGGGATACACAAGAATGTCATGTCAGGGCTGCTCAGGCCATGAATCTCATTTCAGTGGTTCCTTTTGGTACCAGCCCAGTACTGGTATGCCTCCCGCTGCAGCACCCAAAAGCAGGAGAAACAGCTCCTGGGTTAGGGCTTGGAGAGCTAGTAAAAGACAAAATGCACATCATTTGTGCAAGCAACTTTACAAAAAAGCTAGAATATGGCCAGAGATAAGTAGGGTAAATGAATGCCATTAGACCCAGTTAGAACATATGATCCCTAATTACCACTTCCAGAACACTTTGATGTCCTTACAGAGAGATTATATGAAGTTCAAAACGACTTGTTAATAAGTAAGATCTTCAAAAGCATTTGAATAGTGAATGAGTTCCAGAGACCGCTAAGTTACATAGGTAGCTTTGAAAACTTCCCCTCAAGACAATGAATTTATGTCCCATCACTTGCAAAAAAGCCTTTCTTCTGCAGTGGCACAGTATTACTTGCACACATTTTGTAGCCATGTTTTTGTTCTCTGACTAACTGAAAGCATAGCCTCAGTGTATCACTGTGTATGTTGTGCAAGAGCACATTTGGAATTTGCATTTTTTAGATTACCAGACAATAAAAGAACCCTGAGATTGCGCAGATATACACCACCCTTCATTAGAGGCAGTGATATTCTCTCCCACCCAGTCCTGCCCAACCAAGACAATATTGCACATACGCCTCCAGACAATGAGCCTACCACACCTTTTGCCTGTAATTAAAATTATTAAGTTGAGATGGAAAGAAATGCATTTCAGTCTGAGCTTGTTAGCCAAATGTCTTGATAAAACTGAACATGTTCTGCTGCTGCCCACCATCTGTCCTTATAAATACTTTTTGAAAACACTGAACAGGAAAACAGATTTGTCATTACAGACTTCCACAGTTTTATGCTATGCCCTCAGGTTTTTCTTTATGCAGACTAATAGAATCCATAGAACAGGGCAAATTTTTCTCCTACTAAAACAATTTTGCACTCAATACATTTCAGTAGAAAAGATTCAAATCTAATGCATGTAGAAAGCTATGCAAAGCAATGAGGATGTCCTTATTGAGAACAGTATTTTGGGGCAATCCTGCTTCTCCTGTCTCAATTCATGCCTCACATATTCTGTTCTTTCAATGCTAGATAAGCTCTCATGGAAGCACTGTGACTCCCTGTCTTTGACAAAGAGGTTACTTTTCATGGCTCTGCAGGCTTTGAGGCAAAACAATGTACATTTTCTCAGCTTTCCCTTGTTGCTGAGAATTCAGACACCTGCAAGAAAACATGCCTTTTCCATTACTGAGATAAGGAAAACTCCTAGAGAACCATAGCATATAGTCCTGCCACAATTCCTAGCATTTTGCCCTGATACAATGAAGAAATGCCCACTGATGCAACACAGCAGTATGGGCTGCCAGGAAGGTCAATGCTGCTTCTTATGCAGACTCCCCACTGAATTTTAAGTGCAGTTACCATCCCCAGGCTTCCAGTGAGCTGCTTTAACTATTGTGCCATAGGTGCCTTTCTTAAAAGCTTCACTGCAGTTGCAATGTTACAGTCAACTGGTATTTGTAAGACAAAGAAAAATGGACTTAGCCTAAGGCTGGTGCTAATCTCGAGAGAAAACCAGGAATATCTCCTACTGCTGCAGGACCAACTGTGAGCTCTCTCCCCACAGATTATTGCAATTAGTTCTATTTTTTTTCCCCAAACTACTCTTCTTTTTTATCACAGAAGCTCTTCCCAACAAATAAGTTGTTTGTTCACGATGGGTGTGAATAAATAGTACCAGATCCAAATATTATCCCATCACAAGATGAGAACTGGCTCACATAGGTGCAGCTATTAAATTCCTCAGGGCTTGAATTCAGGCAATACAGAGGCCACTCTTTCTTCCGACAAACTTTGGTAAGATAAAGCCCGAGTGTGAAGATTTCTGGAATACCAGGACTGGTTAAGAAAAAGCTGCTCAGCTGGTACTAAATCAATTGAGGAGTGTTGGCTAATCCCATGGCATTCCAGGTCATGTGAGGCCAGGGCTGCTTGGGAAGGAGCAGCAGTACCTCCTCTTCCTCAAACCAGTGCAAAGCTCTGCTTGCTGCCAGAAGAGACAAGAACAAGAATAGGACAGAAAAGTCTCTAATACTAAATGCAAGAAGGGTGTGATTTTTTTGAAGGAGAGAAATACAAGGAGGTCACAATGAATGGCAGCAGCAAGATTTAAAATTATAAGAGATATATCTAAAAGGCTTCTAGACAAAGCATGCACAGGAAAAGGGTCTTTTTTCAGTTTTCTATGGGTTAAACTCCATTTGCAAATTATTTCTAGAAATTCCTTAGGAGTAGGCTTTCCTCTGCAATTTCTGACCCATCCATTTCAGGTTAGACTGGAAATATTGAGAAAGATGCTCCTGACTCACTAACAGCCCAGTCTTTCTCAGGCTATTGACTCCCTCATATTCAAATCCACAAATTTCTCAGGAAGTACAGATACATGAGTCCAAGGATGTTATCTTGTAAGGCAGAACATTAGGCTGGCTTCAAAAGTCAGAAACAAAATTTTGTATCATTGCCAAGGCTGTGTCTATGACAGCCAAGGTGAGAGCAATGAAGAGAGGTGAGGATGAAAAGAGGCATTTTGTTGTAACTGGAATTTTTTTCTATTTCCTCTCCTTATGTTGAAGTTTTGGGTTTTTCTTGCCCATCCCCTCTTTGTTTTCAGTTACATTTAAATTACATAGTTAAGTAATTAGTAATTACTAGTCTGATTAGTAATTAATAATCAGACTAATTTGAGCTATCCAAAGCTTTCTGGAGGCAATGGGAAGGAATTATACTGACAATCAGTAGGTTAATATGACATTTTTGGAAATGCAAGTGCATGTCATATTCCGAATACTACTTCATATACTGCAGTAACTTCACACTATACCCTGCTATTGCAGCATATCATGTCTCAGATAATGTTGAAAGTTCACAGTTTAGCCCCAAAAACTCAGGGGTGTGGAGGTGGAACATAAACAAACCCCAGAAACCTAATCCTTACCTTCTCAAATGACTGACGTTCTGGAGTACAAAATGGGAGAAAACTGTATGTTTGCTTGTTGTGAGAGGGAAGAAAATCAAAATGCCTTCAATTACTTTCTTACTGGAAAAAAAACTAAAAGAGAAAAACTAATATTGAGCAAATACTTTCACAAGTTGAAAAAAAGGAAAATAAATACCATAAATGGTTCCTTTTGTGTCTTACAAAACAATTTCAAAACCATCTTTCATCCATTTCTAATTAGAGCTGTGGTTCCAGCTTTTACATGAGCAGTAAAGCAACTTGTTTCCTGAATAATTTCTTTAAACTTTTCCTCCTTATTGCCTCTGAACACTTAGCATTTTACTTTTTTTTCAAATGAGCATCATTAAACACATGTGAGTCACTAGTAATGATGGCTTCGTTTGGGACAGCATTGGTGGTTTCCACTCCCAGCTTTCTGCCCTTTCTTTCCCGTGGTAATTAGTTATTCTTCTTGCTTCAGGGGTAGCTCAGCAGCACATGAAGATCCTTCACAACTCAAGTTTGGAGGAAACCAGGATCCATTTCAATTTCCCCTAGTACACCTACCTCTAATTTATGTCAGCTCAGCAACTGTTCCTGAGCAGCCACAGCCCTCTGCAGCGGAGGCAAAAGCCACTGAGAGAAGAGCAGAGCAGCTTTCCTGGCTGCATTCAAAGGAGCAGGTGACAACAAAACAAAAAAGAGAGCTTGGTAGCAATCTAAATATTTAGAGGGTGGGGGAGGGAGGAAGAGAAGGTGCTACAGGACCATTAAGAGTTGTTAGATCATCTTTCAGATCTTGAAAAAATGCTTGAGGAACCCCCAGGGAGATACAAATTAACCCTTGTTAATATATTTATAATTTCCCACTGTTTTTAAGAAAGTCCAGGTAAAACAAAAGATAAAACTGCTTTAACAGGTACCCTGACCCTTTGGCTCAAGGTACACTGGTTTTGAAATAGCAGGGGTTAGTACACAAAGAAAGATCTGGGGATGTTTCACCACAACTTTCAACAGATATTACTTGAAATTGATTCTCTCAAAAACCATGTCCACAAAAGTTCTCCTTGTCCTGTAGCAAAGTATAAAACAAAGCCATGGTCCTCTGGCTTTGTGACTTAAAAAATGAAGTGAAAGAAGCAAGACTGCTCAGCTGGTCTTCTGGACTTAAAGACTTAAATCCTGTCTTTACATGTAGACTGAAAAGTATTATACAAATGAAGAAGAAGGGAACATTCCTTAGAGATGTGGCTGATTATTTTCCTAACCAGATGTATCATCAGCAGCCTAGATGTTACCCTTAGAAAGAATGTGGCCTTACAACATCTTACTTTGTATATCCAGTTCCTTTTTAAGTCTTTGTTTCCTTAAAATGCTATTTTAATTGTATTCAGCACTTATTTCCTGAGAAAACAACTGTGTATTGGTATACAGGAAGCGGCACAGGTGACAGTTCAATTTAGAAAAGAATAGCAGAGTAACTTCTGCAAATACCATATTAAGAATTGATTCTCTAAAACAAAGCAGGCATAGCTTTGCTGTTACTGCCAAAAAGTATTTGCCTGTCCTACATTTCACTCGGGCTTTCCTGAGGTAGTTTTCCTAGGAAATTCTCAACGTCAGCAAACAAATGTATGTAGCAGTCTTGTGGAGTTGCTAAGAATATTTGGCAGCAGGTCTTAGGCTTCTGGTTCACCAGTACAAGTTTAGGTAGTCAGAGACATGGAGGGGTGACTGTAGGTTCTGTTGTCAGACCTTGTGCTGGAGTAGCAGTGTCTCTGACAGCAGGGAACCATACAGGCCCAAGCAATAGCTCTAAGCACCACAAAGGCTAATTTAACATTATACACATTCAGCATGGTACATCAGGTAAGAGCATTTGTAATTGTCTGTTATATTAATATGGAGTTGGGATTCTTTAAGGAATTATAAAATTCTGGCTAAAGAAGAAAAAGGCAGTATTAGACACTGCATCTTTTAGTGCTGAATCATCTCAGACAGGGAGTCTGAAAAAAAGATTGTTGTTGAGTGCTTTTATATACTGTAAGTTAGACCTGATCTTGTAAATATAGAGCAGCCACTGGATACCACAAGAAGATAGCCAATGCTGCATGCCCTATAATATGGTTTTCAACCCACTGCTGATAAATCCTGCAGAAAACTGTTAAAGCAAACACTAGAAAATTAGCCCGTGTAAGAGAGAAGAAAGAGACCAGAAATGAAGCACTACAGTGTAGAAGCACTACATGTACAAGCTCAGCTGAGCTGTGGGACATCTGGGAAACTCCACAGCAGCTGAGATGTGAGATATGCCAGATTCTGTCTGGATCTCTACAGTGTGTGTCTGACAGGACAAGGTCCACAATCATATTAGGCTCCCACTATCAAATTCTTCCTCTCATGAGCAGCTCCACTATCTTTAAGTGAATTATTTCCTGCTACTTCCACCAAGCCTTAGTTCCCCATTTAACAGAGACACATTCCCTGAAATTTTCTTCTGGTTTCCATCTTATTTTAAGAGACAAAGCTTAGGAGATAAGAAGAAAAACCCATACAGTCAGCTTTCCACTATTCATGTCACAGAGATGTATAATCATGAATTACTTTAAATGGGAAGTTTAATGGAAAAGGACAAAAGTATTTTAAAGGAAAGGGATTTTTAGCTCAAACATAGGAGTGTGTAAATGCATAAACTGAAAGGTTCAAAGGCAGCCAAACCCACTGCAGATCTCTCCAGCCCAGAAGCAGGAAGCTAAGGAACTCTCACATTAGCTGGTCCCAGGTGGTTCAGTCAACTCTCAATAGCTGCTCTTGTATAACACCACTTCTGTGGCAACAAAGAGCAGACATGAGTTTACTGGGGTTTATTAGCTCAGGCTTAGTCAAGACCATTCTGGACCAGTTGCATCCCTACACCAGCCAGCTGAGGCACTCCTGAAACCACAGTTCATTTATTAAATGACCAGGTAACCCATTGAGAGGCATTGGAGCTGACTGATGTGATTTACATCACATTTGATGAGGAATCTCTGCATGGATCAGACAGACAATGTCCATCTTTTGTATCTTTACTTTATAGGAGAAACTCCTTTTCCGCATTGCAGCTTGTGTGTTCCTTCTGTAATCTTTATAGAGGGAACTACACACACAGCTGGTGTACAGCTGCTACCTACAAAGGACCCATATCTCAGTGTAAACAAAGCACAAAAGAAATGGCTTAGCTGTATAAAGTGACAACATAATAAACAGATTCTCTTTTCCTGAGTATCTGCTTATATTTGGAAACATTTATGGTGTTGAGAATGATTTTTAATTGTTCCACAGCATCTGCTTCTTTCAATAAAAAATAATAGCTGGCCACACTCCATATGATTCTTTACTCAAGCAATGTTGCAAATTTAAAGAGAAGATGGGGAAACTGTAAGGGAATGGAGAGCATAGATGAAAATTCAATGGTGTATGATATAATTAGGCCACAGCAGTGCCAAATCCAACACAGACTTAGAGCGTTGCTCTCCCAAACCAACAGTAAGATGCTGTGCTAACTAGCAAATCACAGTGTGCAGGGAAGATGAAACACCTCTTAACAGCAATGCTGAGCAGGGAGTTATGTCAGTGCAAAACCCTGGCAAGGAGACACCTAATTCCTGCCATCAGCTACCTAAGGTAGGGGGCAGTGACATACTTTCCTCAGAGGTGCACAGGGGAAGGACAATGGCAATCATCATAAATTGCAGCAAAGGAAGTTCCATCTAGATATGAGGACAAAAATGTTCACAGTGAGACTAATCCAACACTGGAAGAAATTTCCCAGTGAAGTTGTGGAGTCTCAATTCTTGCAGATACTCCAAAGCTCAGCTTCAGGTAGCCCTGGGAAACTTGCTGTACTTGATAATTGTTTGAGGAAGAGGTTGGATTGGATGACACCCAGAAGTCTCTTCTGACCTACATTGTCCTGTGTTTCTGTGAACCCTTGTCCAGAGTCTGGAGTACTCATGGAGCAATATTTGTTTATTTGGAACATCCCCAAGAAGTCTGTCCCAAAGAAAAGTCCTGTAACCATCTCCTCAAAAAGGAAAAAGCAAGAATAGCAGTTTCTTTTAAAACTCAGGACAGTGGTGATGCCAGTGCCCAAGCACTATATGATCTCCTGCTGCCTAAAGCACTTTCCCAGTCCTTAGTGACCTGAGTGGGTCCAAACAAATACAGGGTAGCCATGGAGAAATAAGGATTCTGAGGAAAGGCTCAGGGTCATGAAGGAGCCTAGGCCTATGGTGAAAGGTTTATGTTTCCTTCCAAGAAATAATGTCTCCAGTCTTCACATCTGGTTCTGGACTGTGTTTTGCATGGGCTCAGATGGAGAAACAGCCATGGAGATGGGGACACGCTAGGTTTTATTTCCCTCCCAGCTCTGCTGTAGCCCCCAGGCTGCAGTCACACTGCCCCTGGTTGCTCCCTTCCTGGCCCTTTGACTCATGTATAATTTATTCTGCCAAGATCCAGCTTAAACAAAAAACTCCAAGTTTCCTCCCCTCCCACAACTGGGCTGCTTATTAGGCTGCTCTCTTGGGAAATGTACACTTGAGCTTCTCCAGACTGAGAAAGACCTAATACTGAGGTTCTCCTGGGCAGGAACCCTCAACAACTGTGTGGCATGAACTAAAACACCCCACATGGTTGTGCCATCCCCACTACCACCTCTATCATAACCAGGGCCTGTTTTCAAAAAGCTCAGCCCTTGCTGAGTTCTGCAGGCAGCCAAACGCCATCCGTGGGTGTTAGGTGTGCTCTGGGAACAGGGAATGGGATGGGCCCTGAGGGAGTGGGGCTGAGAGCAGCCAGCTTCCCATATCCCGCCCTTCCCAGCACCCAGACACAGAGCCATGTGGGCTGTGCTGCTTCTGACCAAGCAGAGCTGGAGGTGCCCAGGCCATGACAGGACGTCCCTGTGAGCACAGGCTGCCACAACCTTCAGGAGCAGATGCACAGAGTCTTCTTGGATTTCTGGTTTGGAGACAGGCGGCTACCCGACATGCCCTGTGACACAGCCAGTTTACACACCTACAATTTCTTTGGACTTAGATGCTTTATCTAGTGCTCTGCTTGAATCACATTTTGGGCATTGTGCCACCCTCTCAAATGCTCCGTAATCCATTTCTTCTCTCTCCTACTAAACCATCTAAGCTAATGTCCTTTCTTTCCTGCCACAGTGCCCTCTGCCTGGGCTCTCCATACACTTTTTTCAGTGGGCATTTTCTCTCCATACAGCTCCCCAGCACACTGACCTGCCTGGGCATGGCAGGACACTCTGGTTGTGTGACCAGAGGTGGTCCTGGCACTGCAATTGCTAAACTAGTCCACAAGACCCACAGCCTGCTTCAGAGGGACCCCAGGGACTCATAGATCCCTGTAACAAACAGAAATAACTCCAGGTCTAGACTGAGAAAAAAGCCCCAGCCTCTACCAGCTTCTGACCCCTGACTTTCTCTACAGCTCAGCCTTTGCCTTCTGCCATACATATTAAGTGCCATCATTTCTTTTTTTACTACTTGTTCCAATAGACTTCTTCCATTACTACAATCCTATGACAAAAGTAGCATGGATCAAATGTGCCATCCAAGTTCTTTGTGACCACATTTAAGTATTAAAATTATTTTTGTTCTTCAGAGATTGAAATAATGTCTTTCAGCTTATTCTTCTGTCAGAAATGTGCTGAGACATCTGTTTGCAGACTAAACCTCTTGGTTTTCCACTTTGGAAGGCACATTTGGCATCATTTGGTCTTCCAGTGTCCCCATCCAAGTTTCTTTTGTGAGACTCACAAATCCTTCCATCCTTGACACTTGCATTACAGCAAAGCAGGGAATGAGTCAGAATCTTCGTCTAGGAAATTATCTAATTCCCTTGTCACAGAACATGATGCCTACTCCTTCAATTACTTTGTCTTTCACTCTTCTTGACAAAAGTGATATTGCTTCGGAAACATTTTGACTTAAAAAAAAAAAAAAAAAAAAAAAGAAATTTCAGAAAACAAATTAATTAAATGAAAATTATACCCAGAGTCCTATTTCATTTGCCTATTTTGGGGACCTATTTTTAAAAATGTCCTTAATCTCCATGTGCTTTTCCTGTTCTTTCTCAGTGATGAGCTCTTCATGGTACAAAATGTACTATGAACAGTAGTACTCTTTAACAACTGAAGGCCAGGAGATTACAGTCTTCTGTACACTACCCTATGAGACTCCAACTAGAAGTTACAAAAACAGAGTAAAAACTGAGTTTTCTTCTTTATAAACAGCACATTATCCATTAATGACAAGTGGCACAATTCAAAGAAACTTCAGGATGAAACAGAATGGCTGGAACACTCCAGAGAATAGCAGGAACCCAATCATACAGGTAGTGGAGGGGTTGACACAGGGACATCCAGATAGAGTTACCCAGAGACAACCCAGCACTAACAACACTGGCACATGGCCAGAGATAACAAGCCTAATTTATCCCACTACAGAGCAAGATTTGTTTTTCTCTCAAGTGCTCAACGATCTGGCTGGATTTACCATCTTGGGCTTAATACCAGCGATGCCAGATGTGAGTGTACCCGCTCTGCAGTCTGGTATTGGGAAAGCAATAGGGACCCAAGGGGGCTCTGCAGGTTGCCCACTGGAGTCAAGTATGCCTCCTTAAGATAAAGGCTTCATTATTATCAGGGTGAAAAAGAACAGGGTGAGAAAGTGGGGAAATAGGAAGGGGGGAGGAAAAGGACAGCCTCAGTTAATGCTGGTAAGCTTACTTTAGGCGTGCTGCTTAATTCTGTCCTCAGACTCTGCAACACAACTGCAGAGAACCCTCTGCCAGAGCAGAGCTGGCTCTGCAAACAGTGGAGCCATGCCTGTGTGACATTCCTCCTAAACCCATAAGTGCTGCTGATCCCCAGCTGGCTCTGCTGTCCAGTAGAATAATGCCCCAAAACACCAGTAGGTAATTGAATGTTAACTGGCCTGGCAATTCATGGTGCACAGATGGTGGTATAACCACCTAGCAGAGAAGTGTCAGAGTCGACTACCAATGGGATACTTTTAAAAACCTCAAAGAAAGGGCTTTCATACTAGCCTGGGAAGCTACATTATATTTAAGATGAGCACTGTTTTCCACTCACTGGACTTCCTATATCTGTCATACACAGATGTCACATTGGTTTAGTCTGTGTGTTGGTACTCATACCTGGCTTTGATCATTAGTAGGTCAATGGGAGACCTCCCTCTAGGCTTCACAAGGGATCTGGCCCTCTCCCTTGTGCACAGAGTGGTGTATCTAAGCCCTGGAGCTTAGCCTTGACACTGCAGATGCGTGTGCAATCCATCCCACAGGCATAATTTGAGAAAGCTCTTGCACAAGCTTGGTCTTAGCCTTAACTGTGCTAGGTGGTAAAGCATTTTCCTGCCTCAAAACAATTTCACTCCAGTGGTCTGAACAACACAGGGATATGGAGAAATTACAATGCCCTTCTCAAAGTACAGTTGTTCTATCCCTCTTCTCATATAAATCCTTAAACTGCACACAAAGCAGGAGAGTGGCAAGTCAGGACAGAGAATCCCACAGAAGAGACGCTGCTAAGATCTATCTCATGCACTACTATAATGCTTATATCTTCTTAGAACAAATGTCAAATGGTAGACTAAGACAGAAGAATATATTTTTTTTTACTGTAACATGCTTAGTAAACTCTGTTGGAAGAGTGCACACTGTGAATTACAGTTATATGTTACCACTATGGCTCTGCTGTGCCTACCACCAATTTTCAAAATACACTAATATTCTCCTTTTAATTCTGACACATTTTCCATTGAAGCAAATGGAATTTTTTCCATTGCTTTGACTCTGTAAAATGCCTTCAGAATAAAAACCCTACAACTGTTACAGCTATTTATTAACTACCATATACAATTTTATAACTATATGTTTATAGTCATACAGTAATAATTAGATACATATAACATAGTTAATTACAAAGTTAAATAGCAGTTACAGCTCACTTTAGCATGAAAAAGAGTATTAAAATTTTACTGGGCTTGTTTAACATTTGCTAGTGGATTTGCTAGGATGATTTACATGCACTGCCTGTCTCTTCTCTTAGCTGTGCTCAGAAATTAAGTGCAGGCTGAATAACACAGGGATTAATGCATGGGATTGAACAATCTGTGAGTTTTGTGGTCTGTCTTGAACAGGAACCAAAGAGACAAAGGTGGTTTTCTAATCCGTAATTGTTTCAATGCTGAGGTCCATTTCTTCATGTTTGGCAAGCACTGAAGAGATCTCCAGAGCACACACAGTTCAGCCTGTCCTCTGGTGCAGAATCCAGAATCCATGTGTGACAGATGTTGGTCTAATCCATTCTTATGAAGCCCCAATGAAGGAGATTAGCAACACAGCCTGCCTCATGCTTAACCACTTGATAGTATTTTTTTTCATATATAATTTAAATCTTCTCTGCAAATTAGACTCTTTGTTTTATACACATCCCAGTGGGCATGTTAAACAGTTACTCACTGATCTCTTTAAAACAACCTTTAAGCAGTCCCAATGTTTTTCATCTTCACAACATCTTCTGCTGATTTACACAAACTGAGCATCTGGCCCACAGTTTTAAAAGACCTGTTCTGCCAGCAACAGGCACTTCAGGGCACTGATGGCAGCAAATGAAGATTTATATTTTTCTGTTCAATTGTTTTGTAATTTTAATGTGCTTATTTTCATTGTGACAGTAAGTCTTTGTGAGCTTACAGCTCTAATGTTAACCTGTACAAATCAACTAAGGATGGATTGTGTCCTCCAAGGATAGAGAACAAGATGGGTCTTGCACTCTCAGAAAACATGCCAGGTAATTTTTGTACAATGTTCTCAGTTTTGCTCCCTCTAACAGAGTTAAATTCGCCTTAAAAACAAGAGAGGGGGAATGAGAATTAGAACTTTGTTTTCTCCTAAACAACTTTCAGTAGAAAGTGGTTGAAGTTTTTAGCATCATACAATAGGATTTTTAATTCCAGCCAGGATGTCAAGTGAGATGTTTTGCCTTCAAGAAGGGTCTACTCTGTTTCTTACAGAGGCCTGATGCATTTATTTTATGTCAATGGTCAATCTGTAGGGAATTCCTGCAACCATTCTTGATTTGGCATGACAAGGGACCACTCTGTTCTATGAGACAATGGAAAAAAAGCCCAAACCCACTGATATCAGCTTGGAAATCAACACTCTTAGGAATTCTGTTCACAGAGAAAACAAGACATTAGCTAGGTATATTGTCTTCTCAGTGTCTTAGAGATTTATCTTGAACTCATTACCTGAAATGAATCAAGACTGAGTGGCCTAGATAATTGAGTGAAAGTTGTGTGACCCAGATGAGCAACTGCCACACTTCCTGATTCTTGGCATAATTTGGCTCATATGGGAAACAATGATAATGTTTCTGGACTTCATAGGGAAGGGGAAGATGAGAAAAACTATAAGGGAAGTGGAAATAAAAAATCTGAAAATAGCAGAAAATAGCATCAGAATAAAATCCTTTTGATTTACTAAGAATTTCAAAGGACAAAACAAAACATGCTGCTCCCTTCTGGCCTGGTATGGCTTGTCCCGGAAAGAATAAGCCTCACTGCCTTTCTAGGCACTGGTACATGGAATTGTTTTTGAGGCAAGCATAAGGGGTAATTTGTAAGAAAGCAGCTGTATAAATTTTACAGCAACCTTGCCACTAATTGCTGTGTGGTGATGACAGCATGAAGCTGATGGACAGAGAAGCTGACAAGAGAAGAGTGCAAAGAAATGAAGTCTAAGAAGCTAGTGCCTGAGCTGGTGCTAACCCAGGAGGGTTAAATAAACAGACTTTTCTTGGACTGCCTGGGCAGGTCATTTGTCCTAGGAATTAAAGAGTGAGCAGAATAATCCAATAAAATAGGTTTACTTCCTAAGTATTGTAAGGAAAAGGGCAGAAATATTTTGCTTAGGGATAAACAGAAATAATGCGTAGAAGACAAATTTGAAAGTAGACAACCGGTACTTGATTTTTCTTTGAATCACATGTGCCAGCCAGAGACTGGAAATTGTCTCTAAAATCAGGGTGAACTTCTGTGACGATTCAGTGCTTCTCATGGACACATTCTTTCTCAGACTATGGTCAGGGCTAAAGACAGCACTCAAGGTATCAGTGTAACCCAAGCTCATCGACAGCAACTGAAGACTTAGATCAAGTGCTAAGAAAGCTCAGAGGGAATTCATGGCCTGAGAGTAATGGAGACTTAAACAAGGGGAAGCAAAACGCACTTGATAAATATCAGGTTGATAACCAGGGATTTTCTTGAAACTGTTGAGCTAAAGTTGAAGGCCACACTAGGATGGAGGGGGGACAGAGGGAAGCCTAATTAGTGAGATGGGGTCTTTGGATGAAAATAAAAGTCAATGAGAGGAAGAGGAGGAGAGCCAGAAGGGAAGACAGGAGATTGCTAAGGCTGGGTGATATCAGCTGTGATATGTATCACAGCAACATATAGTAGCAAGAAAAGTCAGAGGGAAGATATGAAACAAAATGACAAAAGGGAGGAGAAGAGTGCAGCTATAGGGGGAGGAAGCATCAGCTTTCAGCTTTTTTGTTCTACAAAGTTCAGCTTCCTTCCTATGCAGAAGAATTTATTACTGAAATTTATCCTCTGTGTTTCATGTCACTGTGGCTCAATTTGTGATTTTTTTTCACAAAAAACAGCTTTGGTAAGTGCTCCCTTAACACTGTTCTGTGCTGGGATTGCTGAGGTTCTTCACAACATGGAGTGGTAAAAGCCAGATAACTGCTGTGCAAGCAGGGTGGAGTCACCAAGCAGTTTGTTATTGCGTGGCAACTCACAATGTGAATCTGTTGAAAATTACTCATGTTTTATAGTATAACTATGCTGCTTTTCCTGACACTAAATGCCCTCTGACATGCCAAATTTACTGGGGATGATAAACAAAAGTTTGTGGCCAGTTGTTGTTCTGGCACAGAAAAGAATTTAAATACTCAAGTTTATAAATTTTGTCATTATAATTGTGTAAATTACATTCCTGATCCCAACAGATACCTCCCCTCCAAGTGCCAGGCTCCCAGTTTCCAAGTCTGTTGCCACAGAGCCCCATGACTCTCCCAGGCTCCACTTCCCTGCAGTCAGATGTAATTATCTCACAGTCCTGACTAAACTTCATTTCTTCTGCCTCCACCAGCATAGTGATGTCCATCAGCAAACAGCCTTGCTAAAGCAGAGCCTGATCTCTTCAGAACAAAGCCAAGACAGTGGAAAAGGCCCCACAACAAAAGAGTTATAAGTTTGTCTGTCTGCCTCCCACTAAAGCTGACTGTGACGTCTGCTTCTCTGACTCCAGAACCTCTACCCACATTGTCCTGTGCCCAGTGGCAGCTCCTGACCACTGACTGTATCCTCTTGGGAACAACTTCTTAATTGTTTGCTGATCTCTGGATTTGCAAGTATGGGAACCAGCAAAGAAAAGCCTGGAGCTTTTCACTGAGCAGAATATAAGATGCACAAATGGAGCAGCTTGTCAGTGTCTGCCAAGATATTGTTGTCTACAAAGTCACTGTACAGACTGACAAGTTTTGGTCTTCCAACTGTCTCACTTAATTAGACTAATGCTGGCTAGTCAGGAAGCATTCTCCCCTCTAGAAGTCAAGCAGATTAGCTTTGTTTTCAAGGGTACATTTAAATTGCAGAGAACATGATGCAGAGATCCCCAAGCTCGTACTGAGCTGATTTAGCAAGTCCACATAGCACAGCAAAGTACTGGGCAGATGTGCCAAGTGGGACTGCAAGGCGAATAGTCATGTTCAGCTGGCACAGCACTCAGGGCTACATCGTGTCTGGTTCAGTGCTGGCCTACATGGAGCCTTTGCACTCTGTTTCCCAGCTCTTCAAGCTGTGGGAATAAATTGTACTGCACCAGCACAGACACCTTTGTGCACGCCCAAAGTTGCTGATCAGAGTCTTAGATTATTACATGGCAACTCCACTCCATCCCAGCCTCTCTCAAAAAATCACTAAGAAGTTGTCATGCAGTATGATCTATTTGACCTCCATTTGGTTACATTTTGTCTCTTCATGTGAGACACTTAAAATGTCTTAACCTCTACTTTTGTGCATTGATTTTTCTAAGCCTAACCTTGACAAAATCTTATAACTCTAGCCCTCCAATATTTGCATTTATCCTGACCCCTTCCTTCCTTCCTTCTAATACATCCCAAAACCTCTTTAAGACACAGTGACCAAAAGAAAATCTTATTCAGATAAAACTAAAATCTGGTACTAGACATGAATGAGTAACAGCTTTGGCATAAACCTAGATTAACAACCCTAAATTCAAGAAACTTTACCTTCTAGCAGGTCCTAACAGAGTAAGGAACAGGAAACATGAGAAAATTTGCCATCTTGCAAAGTTTTTGTAGCACTGACTGTGTTCTTGAAAAGCAGCCAGCAATCCATCCTATGCACTTGTAAATGTTCTGCAGCTACTCTCTTAATAACTCAAGGATGATGGATGAGTGTAAGGTTGGGCAGCTTTGTTTGATAGCTTAGGGGAGAGAGAGAGGGAGGGAGAGAAACAAGTATCAGCAAATAGATTGTGCAACAGACAAATAAAAAGAATTACACAATACACTATATTTTAAGTAAGCCTTCTGGAATGTTGTCATTTTCAGCAATTCATGTTGCTTAGAATAAATTATCAGCTAATACTACCAATAATTGAATTTCAAGAGAGACAAATGTGCTTAAAAGAGTGTCAACAATGCAGAGCACTATTTACAACATGTTAAATTTTCTAAAAAAGAGATAGTGGCTTAATTTTGGCTTTTTATCCCCTTTGGAGCTTTAGCAATTCAGGAAAATGGGCTCAAATGTGAGGTGGAGGGGAGTCTTGAGGTCTTCCCACACCTCAGAGGCAGTCTGGAGTCACTTTTGTTAATTGTTTAATTCTGTAATTTTTCAAACCCCTGGGAGACACAGAGCAAAAAGTTTTGTGCCCCAAATTTTCACAACAGGTAAGTGAGAAACACTACTGTCAATAGGCTTCAATTCTATAGAAATGGGGACTGCCCCTCTGCTTGGTAAATGCTGACATTGTTAAGATTGTGAAAGTTCATTTAAATCTGTTATGAATCCTTCTAGTAAACATTCATGAATTATTTTCTGCTTGAAAAAAAAAGACTTAACAGTTGTTTCTTTTCCTTCAACTCTTGCAACTTCTCATCTGTCCTTTCCACTCTCTCTCCTCGAACTGAAGCATCTTTCTCATTTTATGATCATCAGATCACATGCAAATACTGAAAACAACTCTAGTATTAACTGATGTTACAGAAGCACGCATTTTGGAATTAGGAATTTGTGGAAGAAGTATGGGAATTGTAATTATTTCAGATCTAGTACATACATGCAAACCAGCAGAAGTTTGCACAAAGAATATGGATGGTCATATGCGTGGTAAAGCACAGACCACTAGATTTGTCAAGCAAACTTCCAGTGGGAAAGTGAGCACCTACAAGTGCTTTTGATGTTTGGGCTGGGCCAAACACTGTTTCACATAATTAATACACTTTTTTCAAAAACAGAAAACACTGTATTCATGTCTTGATGAAGAAGCAGCACAATAGCACATACAAAGGGTACTAGGACAGACACTTCATAAAATAAACATCAAAATGCCTCTTGACCTCAGCTATGACTTCAGTAGTCTTCATGTACATGAGAACAGATGTCTGAAGTTGACTTGCAATGGAAGAGAAGGTTCTGATAAATGGAGGAAAACATTTTTTGACAGGCTTGTAGCCACTGTGCAGCTAATGGTAATGGTAGAAGCACACTCTTGGCTGAGTCAGTCTTTAATCTGGTAGCAGCTCTGAACTCCTGACTGACATTATTCGCACTGAACAGCTTCTGCAGGGAATGTCTGCAAGACTCTCTCCCTACAAGAAAACTCTGACACAGGTGGCTATGAATGAATCTGACCCATTCCCTACTCTCTGCCTAGGTTACCTGTGGCATTTCAAGCATCATTGAGGCTCTTTACCTACCTTTGAGACCCTTCATGGCCACTGCAAAAGATCACAGCAAGTTGCAGAGTGAAGACTACAATCAGCTTCACTTCTCTCCTTCACAGTCCTCTGAGATACAGAAATCACTGTGGTCAGAAAAGCTATTTAGGGCAGAAGTAGAACTGTTTTTAAGAGCTCTGAATCTGAAGAATGAACTTCCAATAAGCTGAAGACCACAACAAACCACAGAACTTCCTGTCCCAACTATATTTGACCTTGTCTTTTTAGCAATAATAAAAAGTTCTGTTATCCCACCAAGAGAGACTGCTGCAGAAGACCCACCACTGCTGCAAAGCACACTGCCAAGGCTCAGTGGAAGATCAGCTGAATGTGTGAACAGCAAATATCCTGAAGGGGCCAATAAGAATATACAAACGTCCTTTAAATCTACAAACTGTGTAGAAAAGTACAATGCTGTCCCTCCTAGAGAATTCCAGCTAGTGTGCTATTTTTGCTGTTCACCATCTTCAGCTACCCATGAGGGAAATCAACACTGTCTGAGGAAGGACTGAAAAAGTTATCAACACATTTGTCCTAGTTGAACAACAGTTTTTATAACACCGACAGATAAAATTATTTCTATTATAGTGCACTGGTCTCACTTAAATGACAACTATTTTTACTCTTATTTTTTCTATCTATGCAGTTCAGGAGTAGAAGGCAAGACTCACATCTACTTTTTGGGCTATGGAAGTTTTAGACAAAATGTCAGGCAACTTAAGCAACTGCCTTAATACATATCCATATGCTTTCTGATAAATACGCCATTAAATGCTCTATGAATTTGAGTCTAGAAGGCAGGGATTCCTCAGTCCAATAGCATATTTAATTAATTCCTCATTACCAAAATATTGAATATTATAGCACCAAGTAATCTAGTAATTACAGTTTTCCTTTTCAAATCTGGAGTTCATTGATGCAGCTGACAGCATCAACCTGAGATTTCTCAAAAGCAAAATAACTTACATTTATGTCTTTATTTGTAAAGGCACATCTGAAAGACATCATGTGAATTGTATTTAGTAAGATCCTTAAAGAGGATCTTTTACTACTGCAGCATTAAATACAGAGAATCCTACTTGAGCAGTAATAATGTCGATTCTTTCTAAGGAAGCCTGTTTGACTTGACAAAACATGTATTGTCAAATGCATGGCAGGCACAGATGACTTGGGAGATAGCACAGTACAAGCAGTCATAAGATCTGAAACTCACAGAACTACCAGAAATTCCCATACAACTTTTATTCTTATGCTATATTTCTTGTGAATTTGTTCTTTCAATATATGAATATTTATAGAAATGCCAAAATCATGAGAATAACCTTACTTTTGCAAATTTTCTTTTTTTTTTTAGCTTGTATATCATTATCTTTCCACTCAGTTTTCTTTTACAACTGTAGCTAGTCTAAGACAGTTGTTGTGTATATGATTACATAATGACTTTTGTTGATCTTCTTGGAGACTTCTAACATAATCAAAAATAAATAATAAAATCTACCTGTCAGATATGGTTTCTTCAGTGAAGAACTAAAATCAAAACTATACCTTTTGAGGGAGTTTGCCGAAACTAAAATAAAAGCTAGAAATACACTCATCTGTAACCAGGTTAACTTATCTCATAGCACTTGTTGTAAAAACATGAATGACATAATGTTCCCTGGGTAATTCTGTGATGGCCAACTTTTCATATGCAAGCATTGCAAAGAGCCTCGCAAACAATTCAGATTAATCCATAGCTCCCAGTAATACTGACTGAATTCCATGGGGCAGGTCTGGCAAACTCCTCCATGTCGGTCGGAGGAGACATCTGCTGCGACCTGAGGGTGCATTAGGGCAAGCCCTGGGGATCACTATCTCCCTCAGTGCCAGTCTTACTGGAGAAAACCCACAAAACAATCAGAAAGGGAGATGTAGCTGGTCACTGTGGAGCACAGCCAGTCTGCAGGGAGCTACAAACGGCTACACAGTAGTTAATCCCACAGGAGCAGCATGAACCAGATTGGCAGTTCTCAGGACAATGCTGTGATTTGGGTTTAGCGAGGAAAGTGCTGATGACAAAAACATAACACAGCCACCCATCATAGTCCAAATAAAGAACATGGGGGGTTTCTTTAGGGTTTGGGATTTTTTTTCGATAAATCAGTATGCATACAGAAAGGATGGACTGGTTGGAAATGGTTTAATTTCTCTAGAGGGATGGAGATCCCAGAAGATGGAGATTTCTTCAGATGATGCTGATAGACAATACTGGATGTTCAGTACCTTTCAAAATCAGGTCATAGACATGAGATAGATTAGGGCTTAATTTTCAGATATCTTTTTTAAAAAGGATCTGGATTACAGTCTTGAAAAGTAGAATATTTGTAAGAAGTTTGTGTCGTCTTTCTGCTCTGTATAATAAAGTGGCATGTGGTATTTTCTGTAGGTGAACACATTTACTTTACAGCCAATCTGAAACATGTTCAGATCTCAAAATACTCAGTGATGTTGCTGCCCTCTTTGAATGAGTTTAGGCAATTATGCCTAAGTCTATGGATGTATTTAGGTGCCTGATGACCAATGCAATCAGTAGGAGTTGGGTGTTTAATTATCTTCACATACTCAGGACAGAATGGCGGAAAACAGTCTGTTGATACAGCTTTGTACAGCTACCAAGGGCAATGCCAAAATCAGTGACTGCTGTGAACAGCAAGGCTGGGACCCTGCTCAGTAGTGCAGCAAGTCACAGTGTGGATACAGCTAGGACAAAAGGGCAGCCCTCACCTGCTGGGATCCCCTCCTAGACGTCAACATGGCCACAGCTCTCAGTCTCCACAGGACACTGGCAAAAGCAAACTTGCACCAGCACATACCCAGAGGAGCCCCACCACACCCAAACAAGCCAGGGCAGCTGTGCACACCATCCAGGTGTATCACAGAGCCCATTCTTCTCCATTACCACGTCAGATCAGGCCCTGCTTCTGCTTGAAACTGCCCATGTTCTTGTATGGGCTGTACGTCATGAATGTTCAGATACAAACCTGTGCATGAATTATTCAAAGGGATCTGTAAAATTAATTTTGAAAACTGTAAAATACTGATCTGACGACAGACTGGTCATATCTCCCATGGTTTCATTACCTCAAATGAACTTGAAAATCAGGAAATGTTTTGCTTTAGTTTCCCATTTAACCAATGAAAAAGAAATGTATTCTTCCTGATGGTTCACCTGTGAATGACCAGGTCTGCTGGCAGCACTTCTGCCCTCTGCCTGAGCTAGAAGAGTAGACACCACCCAAGGGGGGCAACACTTGGGCACTGCCCCTGATACGGCCAAGAGAGCTGCCCTCTGGCATCGGTACTTGGAAGCCTGGGTGTATTTCTCATTTGAGTCCCAGTTCTGCCACTGCCAAGTTAACAAGAGTTTGTGATGGGGCATGTTCAGGCTTCCAACATATTAGGAATAATGCTAATGATATTATATGTTTTGTCTGCATTACAGTCTGGTGCTTAGAAAATAAACATCTTGGCTTTGTCTCAATGTTTACCTTCAATAAATACCTCAGCTTTGTCTCAGCAATTAACTCTCCACAGCAGACAACGTATCCAGTAGCAACGTATAATTCATTTAAAAGTACCTTTCAAAATATATATCCTCTTTGTGCTGCAGAGAAAGGAGTTGTATGTTAGAAACGTCAGGGGCCTCATGTATTCTTGGAATTAAAACAGAAATTAAGTCATTCAAGCTATTTTTCATCCTCTTAGGTTTTGTGCTTTGGTTTTGGGGTTTATTTTGATTTTTTATTTCTTGTTTTGCACAATACAAACTCTCTCTGGCTTGTGAGGAGATTGCAATTGAAGAAATCTGGAAGGCTTTCAGGGAAAGCATATTTTAGGGTAGTTCTATGCCAGGGGCTATTGCAGGTGATAATAACTGATAAAGGTCCAACATATCACCTGAATCTGTTTCAAACTGATGACAGGGCTTTAGGAACAGGGGGACGTTGGGCTTCTTCTAAGGAAAAGGTGTGAGAAGTTCCTGGTGATAATAATTAAACACTAACATCATGTTGATGTTTCAATCTGATTGCATACAAGTCAGCAAAACACCTAGAAGCTATCAGGGTATTTAAAGGAAAAAATTTCTCAGTAAAGTAATGCCTCAGGATGTAGAGGCATTGTGGGAGGAGGTCCTGCCATAACTACAGTGCTCAGTGCAAGCAGCCCATGCACCTGCATCTGTGAGAAAACAGCTCTCAATTACACAACAGTCTTTTTGTTGTCTGCATTCTGTACTGAGCCAAATATGCTGCTAGCACTTAGCAAATATGCAGTAGGGTGGAGGATCTATTCTCCAGTGCATCACTACAAGTCCAGAGAAACTCTGTTAAGGTTGCAGAAATAAATGAGATCACAACCTGACTTGTGTTCATGTCCAGTTAAACTTTAACAAATACCTGAAATAGTACGATCACTCTGAGGTAAAAGGTTGAAGTGATGAAAAGTGGCTGAAGAGGAGTAGATGATGAAAAAACTGAACAAGCAGAGCCCTAGTGTGGATAGAAACAATATTTAACATCTGCAGTCAAAACCACCACGGCTAGATCCTATAAAGGACACACGTGTCATGGGAGGGGCAGGGTAAAGGAGGAGGAATGCTCAAACTGTTTGAGGCATTTGCAACCAAGCCTGGTGTTTCACAAACCCATTTGGTACCTCACTATCGAACCTCAGCATTCCTGGGCTTCTGTGCAGCCCACACTCACCAACATGCTGACCTCTCAGTACCTATTTCATGCTCAGCTGAGTGGCAACTCCAGACTAGGAATCCTCACAATCTCTTAATAGGCTGTCTAGTTGACACACTCTGAATACACCTCAGCAAAGAAGTTCATGCAGAACACCACACACAGGGTCCTGTGCCTTGCAGGAGAGTCCAGTATCTTCTACACCAACCAGCAGTTCACTTTCATCAGCTTTGGGACTTAATTCTGGTGTCACAACCCACACGAGCAGACAGCATCCCCTGAAGCAAAAAGCTGTCTCCACCCTCATTCATCATCAGACACCACTGCGGCAGCCAGAGCTGGGGAGATGGGGATGCAGGTAGCTCTCTAGCCTGCATTACAGCAGCATGAGGAGGTTTCATACGGTAATTTAGAAAGGCTCCCTACAGGAACACTTCTAGCGGTACTTCCCAACTCTTCCAGGAAAAATCAGATGGCAATGCCATTAGCTGACATTAGCCTGCAAGCCACTGGTGTAGCTAGTCATGCCTAGCAAATCTGGCACTTGCTCATTCATTAGGAGAGATGAGCTAGAGATTCTCCTCCAGAGCCCTGTTATCTCTGCTAGGCAGACAAAATTAAAGTAAGTCTAAGCTACGTGATTCAGCCTTGTGATTCAGGAGCACTGGTGGGACAGGGGGGGTCTTTGTTTCTACTCTTAAGTATTTTAGCTGAAGTCTCTGGATAGCTCAGCATGGAGACACCCAAATTCACATGAAAATATAAGCAGTCAATAAAGAAGAAATCCCTGAGTAGCAGCAATGTGACATGCTTGGAAAAGTGCACACAGGCAACAAATTTTTGACATGAACTTCTTCAATGCAGCCCAGAGTAAAGTCATTCATTCAAGGACAAATCTTTCAGGTCATCCTCACAATTTAATGGAGCCCTTAGATGCAGTGAGTCTGCAGGGAAGCCAGGGCAAATAACCCAACAGGAGGAAATGTTTGCTTCAACGAAAGGAATCCTTGTGTGTATGAACCTGGGAACACTGGAAGCCACGGACAAAGTCTGTAACTGGTCTCAGTTTAGAAGTGTTCTGGCCTCACACATACCAGTCCAGAGGTTTCAGATGGGAGTTCACTGAATGACTGAGGTCTGGAAAATGTGTCCTACAGCAGAAGAGTTTCCAAAAGTGGAAGCTCTTCAGTAGAGCAAAGGGAAAGGTGTAAGTGTAATTTAGAAGTACCTGTATTTGAAGCATAATTTTGCAGTGGGCTCTCACACACATCTGTCTAGACAATCTGCCCTAGAAATAAGGCATGTGATTCCATCAGAGAGAAGAAATTAACTGCTGGAACAATTTACATGGAGCATAGGGTAGATCCTTTATCACTGTGCATAATTTAATTAAACTTGGCTGGTTTATGCAAAGAAAATCAATAGTTCAAACAGGAACAAATGCTGGGAGACCCTTTGATCCATATGCAGAAGGACATGTGAGATGATTAATTCTGGATATCAGTCAATGAAAAGTGGGTCATGCTGTGCTCTGCTGACCCTTCACTCTCCATCCCCTAGCACCAGGTCAGTGAGCAGCAGCAGCCAGGTGAAGCATCTCCAGCAATCCCTTCTTCCACCCTGAGCCAGGGAATCCAGGACCAACTGGAGTGGGAGAGATAGGCAAGAAAATTTCAGTGCAGGAACAGAGCTTGGAAATTCAGGAATTAATACCATGTTTTTCTGGGGTTGCATAACTAATTGTTGAGCAAGAGAAGAGTGCTGATGTAGGCTGGTAGGATCTAGAATAAATTAATTAGAAATTAAGAGTCTGAGGGCCAGCTGGAAACTTCCTACTCTCGGGAGGCCAGAGAGAGTTCTTACAGAAGAGGGTATCACTCTCTGTCCATCCAGAAGAACTGGCAATACACATTGTCCGCCTTTTTCTCTTACACACATGAGAAAAAAAAAAAAAGAAACATAGACTTCTTTTAAGTATCTCATGATATTAAAATCATTCCCATGATTAGGACAGTGCACAGTTTTCTTCACTTCTGGGGTATAGAGTCCTGTGTGAGATCCAAACCCTACAAGGCAGGCAGTGATCCCCTCTGACCAACCTTGAGAGTGTTGTCTCATCCCTTTGTGAATGCATCCATCGAGGATGCTGCAGTGACCTCTCTTGGTAAACTCTGTTTGTGTGTGTGTGTTTCTTCTCAAGCTATTCTTTGCATATCTTCTAGGAGATGAAAAAGAGAAATGAGCTCAAAACCAATGCAAATTGCCTAGAAGTTAATCAGAATATTACCTATTCCTTACAAATAAAAAAAAACCCTCTGCCCATTTTCATACCATTAACACAGCACTAGCACAATGGTTCAGCCAACAAAATCTGTCAAAGAGCCAGTCTAGATTAAACAAAATATTTGATCCCTGAATACTCCAATCTCCTGTTTCTTTAAAGAATAGCACTTCATAAATGTATCTTCAGTGCATTAGTCTCCTTTGACAATGATATTACACATCCCAGCACAAAATTAAGATACAACCCTACACAAGCTATGAAAAGCTCATGCCTGCATTTGCTCACTTCTCTGACCTCTCTGTTGTTTATCCTGGGCACAAGATGTATTTCAACCATTTGAATTTGCATTGCATGCTTTATTGAACTATCCTTGTAACCATCCCCACCCTGACCTGGAGGAAATACTATCTATAAGACAATCTGCAAGTCACCAGTAGTGTCGTAACACACTGCTCCACCTTTATGTTGCTGGACAGGTAGGTAAAAACCTAGCCCATGTTCTCATCTGGATAAAAAGAAGCTTTAGAAAGGACAAGGAAGCAGTGGCACATGTTGCCTGCAGCACTGGTGCGGTCTTTAAGAACTGGTTTGACTGGCATCTGTCAGGATGCAGGATACAGGCTCAGTTCACTCTGCCTTCCAACATTATTTTTCTGAATCTAGGAAGCAATTCTGCTCGTGATGAACTGTGAAGAATATCTTGCCTGCTCCCTGCAACGTTGGAAACTGAAGACACGCTTTGGCAACACGCATTGAGGAAGGGGATTGCAAGTCACGTTAATCACCTTAGAAGAACATCTGACCCTTATCTACAAGTGTCCAGATAGCACAGTCATTGGTATTGACCAACATTTGATTCTTCAAACCCCAAAATGAGCAACAGCTTCCAGACTTTTTTATGACTTGCATTATTTTTAGCCGCTTACACAGTCCTGACGATTGATTTGCCCGCTGCAAGCCCCGAGGGAGGGGAGAGGAAGGGGTTCATGGAGACACACATTTCCATGGGTGATAAGCTCGCATCTGTTTTGAACCGTAAAATGGCAGCTCGTTGTGAAATCCTGTCGGAGCATACCTTTTAAATGCCAAACAAGCACAGCATCAGCAGCACATAAAGAAATATTTGAAAGGCCCTGGAGAGAAGCCAAGCGAGCGTGGCTAATGTTTCACCTAACCTCACCCCCTCGCTGGCTGGCTGTGCCCCGGCAGCCCTGCCTGTGTGACGTGAGCCTCCGAGCTCCGGCAGGCAGCTGCTCCTTGACTGCCGGCACTGTCTGCGCTGCTGGCAGCAGGACAAGGGAAACAAAGAGGCTAAAACATAAAGCAGCGGAGCTGAGGAGCGGCGCGGCCGGAGGGCAGCGCGCCCTCCCTCACGGCAGGGCTGGAGCGCGGCCTGGCCCGGGGCTCCCACCCGCGGAGAAGCCGCGCCCCGGCCAGGCTGCGCCGCGCCCTGCGGGAGGGGCCAGCGCCGGGCACACACAAAATGTGCCTCTGTCACAGCGGGCTGGCCTCCGTGGGGCAGCGCCGCGGGAAAAACTTGTCAGGCTCTGCCTTTCCTTTGGAAAAATCCACTTTCACTGCCCAGCCTCCAGCCGCCTGTCCTTTACATGCATCTAGTAATTTGCCTCCTCTTTCACACCCCTAAATACCCCTTTCACAGCCTTTAGCACAGAACAGTTTATTTTTCAATAGTCTCTATTAAAAGTAATTATTCAGAGGCCTGTCCTGGTAGTCCAGCTCTGGAATTCTTGTTTTCTCTGAGTTATTCCTGTGTCCTTACTTTGTAAAATCAGTACCCACCCCAGATACAAAAACCTGCTATGTCTGTTGCTATCACTGACCGGCAGCTCAAGTTGAAAATGGAGCTGACGAGCATGATATGCTCAGAGAAACAGTCTGTGTCCACGAATTTTGACTTATTGGATGTGAACTGTGTTAATTATTGATTGACCATATTCTCTTCAGTTCCAGTGAGATTTTTAGAATTGACCTTTTGCCAGCCTTAAAGTGTAGACTGTAGTTAACAGGATAGTAGAGGCACAAAGCTTTTCAGAAGATTTAGAAAAAACCCTCTTTGTGTAACATCAATCCAAGTGACAAAAGTATTTCAGATCCTAAATAAAAAGAAGCAAGACATATTTTTTTTACTAGGTGCTGACCAAAAGCTTGAGTTTAAGCCAAAAATCACCAGCAGTATGGTCCCTTGACATAAGCAGGAACATAGTGGCAAAGCAGTTGCCCAATGACAGCAAAACAGAAATACAGATCAGAGACTGGTAGGAGACTAAAAGCAAATGTGATTCTTCTTGCAAAGAATGTATGAACTGACTGGAAGAAAAAGATCTAAAAATTAATATACAGTTTGGCCAAAACCAGATACAGAATTAAAATCAATTTTTGAAGGTTTGGATTTGTTTGCATATTTGCTAACTAGATTTCTTTTTGATCCAGCTGTTTTTCATTTAGGTTAGTTTCATTTTGAGGCAAAAGTGATGTAACCCTTCAAGAAGGGAAGTTCTTGTGGTTTTTCAGGGGCATCCAGAAGCAGAGTAATGGAAAACCAACAATAGACAGGAAAGACTGGAAAATGTGAGACTTTTCCCAAACTCAGCCAGGTTCTGCAGCCTGATGGTATATCATGGCATAGACATTTTTTTGGGTTGTAGAGGCTGCATACAGACCTTGTATAACCACAGGGAGATGTGATAAATTCCTAGAGAGCACCAAAGCTGAATTGCCTTTGGAGGCATAGTGATCCATCCCTTTCCAGCCCTTCTCCTTGTGCTCCTTCCAAGATCTCCAGTCTTTGTGCTCCATCAGCCATAGGATTTTCCTTGTGTTCAACCAGAAGGGCTGGAGGCAAGTATCTGTGCTCTCTTCCCTGTCTGAGCACCCATCTCATGTCAGGAACTGCCTGGCTTTAACATAGGTCAGAGGTTGCATTAGCTTTGTGTAAGTTTGGGCCAATCTCCCAAATGCTGTAGAACTACCATTGTTTTGAAATTCTTCTCAATAAAAAATCATGAGTGCCAAAAAAAGTGCATTGCTCTAGATGGTGTTTTACTTAAGCTATTTCTCTTTGTGTTGTCACAGGTACTTCCTGTAGCAAAAATATGCATATGTCAGTCTGTCTATCAGTCTATCTATTTCACTATCTAGTGAAAATATATTAAATTTGTTTCACAGGCTAATCAACACAGACTTTTGAACACAGTCTAAACTCTTCTCATCCAACTGCTCTGCCTGTGCAAAAGAAAAGAGAATGAGCTCTGAGCCTTGGACTGGCTATGCCCATTCAGGACCACTCAGTGCAGTCATCAGCATCAGTAAAGAAGAAAAAATGTTCAGGAACTCACCCCCGTTCCATCTCCAGGCAGGTACAGAACAAGCAGGACATGAGGAAAAGGCAGGGTGTAGAGACTGGCTTGTACCCTGAGAATAAAATTCGATGTGTTTTCCCATGCAAATTGTGGAAGTATTTTCAGTAATGGATGAAAATTATTTTTCCCCTGCCCCCACCCACCCAAGTGCAGCTGAACCCTCAATTTCATTGAGCATGCATGTTCCTTCTTCCTGTGATGCCCATAACCTGTCACCACTCAGGTATGGCTCTGCTTTGTGAGCCATAATGCATAAGCAGATATGCAGGAAAAGCTCTTGCCTTTGCTTCACAGAAAGAGGACTGATTTGCCTGGTGTTGTAAATTTCAGACAGAACTCAGGCTCTAAAGCAATGACTAAAATAGTTTAACCATATTTCTTCTATCATTAATATTCATCAAGTGGCTACTGACCAGATCTTGAGCTGGATAAAGTCATCTTACCTTAAATCTTTGAGGAGATATTAACCACTTCCTCTTGTCTCTGGGCTTAACACTGTAAATGTCAAATGGATCAGTTGTTGGAGTTGTGCAGAGTCTTGAATGTCCTCCAGCCTTGCTTGTGTCCCCACCCAGCAGCAGAGGACATGGGGATGTGTGTGCAACACAGGAGGGATGTGCATGGGATGTGTGCTGGCTGGGGTGCACACAGGGGCCCAAGGGACGCCATGGGGGGCTCAGCACATTCCTAGGGATCTCTCTTGGCCCACCACCAACACAACACTGCTAAATACAGTGGGGACATGTTTCTGGGTGACACTGAAACTCCCTGGAACTCTCTTTCCAGCTCTAATATGCAAGAAAGCCTTTTTCTTTTATCTCTCTTACAAAAATAAAACAATAGCACAGGATAAATCCTATTGTCCTTCATGCTCAAATCTGAGATGACACTGCTGGTTTCAGGAAGGGAGCTTACATTTCTGCATCTTTCCACTTCCAGAAGAAAACTATTTTCTCACCTTAAGTAGGGAGCAGAGAATCCCAGATGCATCTGAAGCTATGTAATTAGTCAATAGCTGATGTGCAATAACCATGAGAAGAAAATCTGTGGAGGGGCTCAAAAGTAAAAAAATCAATTGGGAAGGGGGATAGGCATAAAATATGATATTTTATTTCATTTCATTAATAGTTTGAAAAATAAATGTAACTAAATGCAACCTTCAATGACTGTTTTTAAAAAGGCCCAAAATATATAATTTTGAAAGTATTTATTTTAACAATTAAAAAATATTTCTTAAGGCTGTTCACTGAACTCAGTAAAACATTCCCAATATCTTCAGTCAAGTCAGTACTGCATTTGGGTCTTATTACAAAAATCTAAAAAGAAACCACATTAACCTGAAAAAAGAAGTCCATTTTGGTGCAGGATTAAAAAGCAGAAGTGTTTTATTTCTGTGGATATCATCAGGTTTTATATTCCTTTATTGTTCTTACATCAAAGGACTAAAAGATTTAATTTTATTACCTTTTGGTAGACCTTTCATGTCCTAATTTACTTTTCAAATTGAACCCCCAGTCACCTCTAAGTTATTTCAGAATATTTCTCAAAATTGTGAAAATGAAATTACTGGGAATTTTTTAATGAATGCAATTGACTATATTTTGCCTTTTAATCAGCCGTTTGTTTCCTAGACTACTTGCTCAACTTAAGTATTCAGCAAACATTTTTAAGAGAAACAATTGTTTCTTAAAGCTTCAGTACCGTGTTCCATCTCTATGCATGGAAAAACTCAAAAACATGATTTCTGAAACCACTCAAAAATTCATGGAGAATAAGAAAAGGACAACTAGACTTGTGAACCTTCTTGTTGTTTTTGCATTGTGAGCTTTATTTGTAGAGCTCAGAATCCAGCCATCTGAGGAGTTTACTGTGCTCTCATGAAGAAAATATTTGTACTACAGAGCAGTATATTTCCAGCTTCCTAAACAAAGTTTAAGGCTATATTTCTTCCTCTGTGGATTTAATGGTCTGTCAGAAGTGTAAGGACACAACTTAAAAAAAAAAAATTATGTCTTTAGTTGACCCTGAGATTAGCTCAGTTGGGTAGAGCAGGGTGCTAATAACACCAAGGTTGTGGGCCCAATCCCAGTAAGAGCCATCCACTTAAGAGTAGGACTTGATGGTCCTTGTGCATCCCTTTCAGCTCAGAATATTTTCTGATCTTAGTCCATTTTTTAGCTTTTGGTGGACTTTTATTTCAACTCTCTTTTTTTTCAAGTTTATGTACTAATTTTTTTTTTTTTCTGCACAGGCTACTAATGAACAGCTGGATAAAAGATGTATTTAATTTCCTTCAGTAGAATTGTCATCTTTCCTATCATCTGGTACCAAGCGACGCTGGACATTTTACTCTACTGAAGAATTTCCTGTCGTTATCAAGCCAGACTCCAGGCACTTTTCAGCAGGGAAGAATTAAAAAGGGAGGACCCCATGAAAAGAAAGCACAATTTATCAGTGTAAAACCTACAATAAATTAAAACAGGTTTTTCTGAGTCTTTAGCTATCAGAGGAGCTTCCACACCATTTTGTCATCCTAAGATATGTTCCTAATTAATCATTGCATGCACATGCACATGCCTCTGCACTTGATCAAAGGAAAAGTTCTTAACAGCTAAATCCTCTTGCACCCTTTGCTCCCCAAATTTACAAGCTTTTCAAAGGATGTTAAGACAGGAGGAAAGAGTGCAGGACACCAGAATGACAGTGCTTATGACGGTCTAGGGGCTACATGATTCTGTTTATCAAAGGGGGATATTTCTCATTATTCTATCCATTGCTTTGCACTATAGTTGTGACAGAAAAGGAGAAAGCCCAGGCAAAGGGAAGGAAACAAGACAGGGGTGTCTGCAAATACAGGTGGTAAAAAAATCCAGGTGATAGCTGCATTCTATTCTTCTCCAGGGAAAGGAAGCAGCCTTGATGAGTGACCCTGCCCTTTTGGAGACTTGGACCTTTCTGTAGCTTTACAAGTGTTAGAGGAAATCTTGATGAGCCTTCCAGCCTCAGTCCCAGTCAGCTGTCACATTGTTTGGCCAGTGGAGATTTCATTTAGAAGATGAAGATATACACTGAAAATAGATATGAATAGGACAAGAGCTGTATGTTACACCAATTTTGGACTATATTGCTTTGCAATGAATCCACAGGAAATTCTTTGAGGCTTTGAACCACAAAGTACACATCTCTGCTCTTTAGTTGGGAAGTGTCTCTTCACTGGTACAGAATCAAACACTGGTTGTCTGGACAGTCACCTTCTCCAAAAAAGCTGTTTCTCCTGCAATGTGCAGACTGAAATTGAGCCCTATGTGTGCTTGAAGTTCTCCCTTACATCTGCAGATTGCAGTTGCACTGCAAAATGCATTCAGATCCACAGTTGGTTCTCCTAAGGATAAGCTGCTTCTCAAGGGCCATGAACTCTATGCATGTTGAAATGTTTCTGTGGCCTGATCTGGATCATTTAGCATATGAAAGATCAGCTGTACTATAAACCAATGGCATTACTGGTATGGTCAGCTACTACACCTTTTCTGTTGACTTTGTCTTTTTCTGTATCTTCAGATACAAAATCAATCTGTTACGCACTGTATGTGCCCTGATGACTGCAGTGCTGGCTGGTATCTCAAGTGGGGACTGGGAGGCCAGGGAGAACAGACTCATGAGAAACATCCTGGACAATACAAATGTGGGAAGTGTACCCAGTAGTTCAGAATAAGAATAAAATCATGTTGAAATCTGTTTCTGCACATAGCAGTGTGCAGTGGCTCCCTTTCTGTGACATACATATCACCTGCAGAAAAGAGCTACAGGAGAGGGGGAGCACAGGCTGGGCAAGAGACAGTAGCATTACTGGAGTTACAGTTCTGGTGCCTGTCATCAAGGATGCTCCACCTGGTCTCAGTGCAAGAGTGCATGCCTACCCTTCCACCAACATTAGTACCCTTAGAGCAACTAGGTCAAAAGAGGCACTTCCCCATACTTCAGGAATTTAAGCAAGACCAAGCACCAGCTTCAGCATTAAATTTCCAAAGCTCATCAGAAGCCCATCAGCTCACACAACTTTTAATATAAACATCCCTCTATAGAATTGAATCAAGTAAAGTCCTAATTTTCTCTCATTTGTGACTTCTAAAAAAATCATGTAAGTTTGAAAAAGCTGTTTTAAGTTCTGGCAAATTAGGAACACAAACAGCCACAGAAAGTCAGTCGAGAAGCTTTGTTACAACAAAATGTTTTTGGCTAATGAAAATATTTCAGCTAGGTTCTGACTCTCTCAAACATGTTTTAGATAACATTAAAGGAAATTCTGAAGTAAAATAATGGTGAATCAAAGGTACTGAAAAGAAATCAAAGTGACAATTTAGTTTTTAACAAAGTACTTCATTAAATGTTCCTATATTACACAAACATCCTGCAGAATTTCCATGGGTTTGTGAATTGATTCATGGTTGCTACAGAAGCTCTCTCCATTTAAATGGAGCTTTTTTCTTCATTTTCATTCATTCAGTCACTGAGAGTTGAAACTACACAGAACAAACTGGGAAAGTTTGAGAACTTGATTATTGAAAGATTGGGAAAATAGTTTTGGGTGACCTTGTGTTTTCGTTTTTTCTTCTACTTTGCTCCATAGGAAAAGGCTTTTGTGAGAGCAGGTCTAAACTGTTCTGGTTCAGGGGAGTTTGGTGATTATTTTTGGTTTCAGCTTGCTGAGCATTAGGACTGCTGTCTTATTATTCTATTCTGAAATGAATTGAACAAGTCAAAGTGATTCTCATAATGCTGAATTTGGGACTGAAATTGTGTGACTTGTAATAATGTTAACCTTTTCTTAGACTGAGCCTGTCTTTCAAAACCATAGTGGAAACACGCACTATCTCAAAAGGATGGATCAGTGGATCCCTATGGGGATGATTCTGATTTCACAGATAACAAATGGAAATCAGAGGCAGGAAAAACATTGGAGACATTAGTATTAAATGACTGTAAGTAAAAGCAAGACTAATTTTTACATATTCAGATAAACAAATATGCACATTAAGAATTGTCTTCAGTTAGGACTATTATACTGGCAGTAGTCATTTTACTTTAAATGTAGCAAGACTGATTACAGAAGAAGGTCAGGAGCTGGAATTTTAGAGTTATTTTTGTATCTTATGCAAATTTCCTTTCAAGCAGTTGCTGCTTGGTATCTATTTGCTTTGTTAAAAGCAACAGAAAAATAATTGAATATGTAATAATGATTCAGAAGTTGAATAAAAATAAAATCCAAATTTGCTAAAGCCAAACAGGAGGGGGGGAAAAGGCATATTAATGTGTGTACACAATGTCAAGATGGAAAGAGCCATTCTAAGATATTACATTGCCCCCATAAAGAATCTCTGAACAGGCACACTATACTCTTCATTTGGGGGAAAAAAAAATCTGAACAGAAGAATTACAACTAAAAGTGTGCCATTTAAAATACACCAGGTGCATGATTTTGCACAAAGTATGCAAAAAAAAATTAATCTGCTTGGCCTGATGCCATTATTTCTTGTCTTCTAGGAACCAGTCCTTTCACTGAATCAGGATGACCATGGGCTTTGTACACCTTCATCAAATAAACTGAACAGAAATCATCCACTAGAAGAAGGTAAACATCATTTGAGTTAAGGAGCATGATAGCAAAAAGTAGAAGAAATCATCCCCACAACACCATTCCAAATTTCTATCTTTTCTAGCAATGTTTCCTCAGATCTGTATTATTAGCACATATTAATGAAAGTGATTTTTAAAATATTTTATATCATATGACTTCTTTCAGAAATTGTTTAATATGACCTTGGCTTGGCTTGATTTGTCAGAATGTCACACTTGAAAGAGTCAAGGTGGAAAATTTTTGGCAATGTTTTAGCACATTATCATGACATCATATCAAGACTCTGGAAGGTGTCAGAGTTGCTGCTTGTAATATTTTCACAAATATCCCTCACTGACTTTGTCCTTGATGTTGCTTGCATTTAAATACATGTCAGCTGGATAGTAAAAGCACACCTTCAAATTTCATATTAAACACATATTTCACATTTTTTATTATTCTGTTATTGGACTTGGAGAGTTTTTGTGAATGTGATTCTTGTCTGAAAATTTCATTCTCAATAGAAAGCACAGCAACTTACCAAGGATCAAATGTCCTGGCTCTTAGATAAACAAACATCCTTCTGATAAAGCAGCATTGTGAAGCCCACTTCCTATGTCTCTCTCTCTCTACTCACATTAAAAATAGCAAATGGGAGTACTGGGTCAGAAATAAAGGTTTTACAGAAATACTACTCCAACAAGCTCTAGCCATGACAACATACACATAGGGAAAAGAGAAAGATAAGGGTTTCCTAAAACATTATTTGGCTCTTAGAAGGGTGGAAAAAGAGAAAAAAAACATTTTAAAAGCATCAGGGAGGGAGAGGCATGAAGCATACAATTCCAGGCATTCAATGCTTGTAGGGAAGAATAGATGAGACCCCTTCCTGTCAGCCTGGGAGAGCAGGGACGTGTTTCTGCCATTTTTTCTGAAAGGAGAGTATTTATGCTTGGTATAAACATTTGGGAGGTAGAGCTGGGATGGTTTATCTGGACACCAAGGTGACAATCACAGGATGAAGAAAAATAGCCTAACTGGAAGTAAATGAATACCTGAAATGCAGAGCTGTTGTTAAAGAAGAGCCAGGTTATAAGGAGGTAGGATAGGAGCACGTTAGCAAAGGAAGCCAGGAAGGTATTGGAGATGGTGAGAGAGAAGAGCAGTCCTGGGATGTATATCTCAGAAGCTGGAATCTGGATTTTATGATTTTGTAGAAAAACAGAGTGAATAGGTGAAATAATGGAAGTAGGAGTATGGAAAGAGGTCTGTCAATCATATTCCATTTCAAAGCCTGGTTAAATAGGAATTTACTTATACCAAATAGTGGTAGATGGCTGCAGCCAACATTCAAATAACCCCCAAAGCATTTTCTATCTATAGAAGTGTACAATGAAGTCTATTTAACATGTCCTTCATTTCAAATTGAGCAGATGAATTTAATAGACTGCAGCCTTTTGTCGAAGGACAAAGACAGGGAGCTGTGTAAACCTGAATATGAAATACACAGGACTCTCCTTCTGGCTGGTACTTAAGGATCTGTTTTACAGTCATGGACTTTGGAGGAAATGCTGTACATAAAAAAAAAAAAAAAAAAAGAGCAGAAGGTGCTTTTCCTATATCGTCTATTACTTCCTGCAATTCATGAGAACTCTTTCCTTGTGCATAAAGGTCACCTTTCATTTATGTACATATCTGTTTGGTTTGCTGAAAAGGGTATCCTGAAAACATATTAAAAATATGAAAGGAAATGTAAAATTAGGGGTAAAAGTGTGTGTCATGGCAGGACATCTATAAATAATGACTATTAAAGAGAGTTGGCCATTGAAACTGCTCCATACAGAAATATTCTCATGGCACTACAGATCACAGATTCCTGTTACCACACAAAGACTTTAGAACCACTGCTTACTGCTGTTTGAATGGCCTAAAAAAGAAAGTGAGGATATGAAGAGTGATTTGAAATTTTGCAGAATAATGTTGTAACAGAGACAACCAAAAGGAGAACCAACAGCCTAGAAAACAAGAGAGCAAAGAGACTAATTTAAAATACCAGATGCATTCATGAGCAAGTGTTACAGTATGTTTGTCCCCATGTCTTTTCTGTGTATAACTGCTTCCATCTGAGGCAAGATCCCAAATGACCCCAGCAGGACTCAGCAGATGACTGGGTGGGATGATGGTGGTTTCCCTATTACCTATATGTATGAGATGCAAGCAAATAGGGAGCAAGGGCATGAGATGGGATCAAAATATTCTCACCTCATGCTCAGCACAGGAGATTTGATGGGTCTGCCTGGAATGCACAGCAGCAAGAAGCCTGCAGTAGCCAGCAGTGGGTACCCCACCTCTAGCAGCAGCAGCCAGCTGCAGAGCCACTGCCTGCCCTTGAGGGGCCATAGGCAGTACTATTTTTCTTTTGGCTGGAAATGAATGATGGTGTTTTCACTTTGATGATGCCTCTTTAGCAGATTTCCCCTGCCATCCCTGCTCTGCGAGGGAAATGTGTGATTGAAAGCAGTGGTTAGTGGAATTCATAAGCCCTTCCACAGACAGGAGCAAAGAATTATATTTGCAGCCACTCCTTGGAAATATTAAAAAAAAACTTTAACAAAATATGGCTTCATCAGCTCATTTCCATCAGTGCTACTAAATGCTCCCATGACTTGTGAACAAAATTGTGTATCAAGTTGATGAGCATTGAGGTGCTGCCACTGGAGCTGCAGAGCCCTGGTCCTGGCAGTCTTCTTGTGCACAGTACACTCATAGATGTGAGGGTTCTCTCCTTGACTTGAGGTGTACACAAAACTAAAGTGTCCTTCAAGTCCTCTCCAGCTTGCAATCACTGCCCAGAAGATCTTGAATACTCAGAATAATTTACATAGTAATGAACATCTTGGTGAGCATCCGGAACTGGAGCAGGTCTGGGGTGATGCCAGTGAGGGACCTGGCAGAGCTGAAGGAGCTGTGTAGGACAGCAGATACTGCAGTTGGTCAAAACTGTGCAGACTAGGACTCCTGGGGTTGGAGGAAGGGACAAAGCACGAGTGGGTGATGGGTGAGCAGCTCTCCAGCACCTCCAACAGCAAAGCCACTCAGGAGGCTGTGGCAGTGTGGGTGTGCAAAGATGAGACTGCCCAAGTAAAGCAAGTTAGAAAAATAGTTTAAACCAGCAAGACCTTTAAAATCAAAATTAATATCAAGGCTATGTATTTTAGAAAGTCCTGTGAGCATGAGATTTCTTCAGTTGCAGTGGTAGGGAGTGGACGTGGGAAAACGTTCAGATATTCCTATTGCCAAAGGTGCTACGACCGGGCAGCTGAAAGGGATCTGCACAGCAGAAGGATATCGGGGTGTGTCAGCAACGGGAGCAGAAGGACAATGCAGAGCTGCAACTCCCTTCCGCCCCTGCCCCCTCTGCCAGACATCCGGATTCCAAGCGCGAAAGGGCAAAGCCATTTTTTTTTCCCCTTGAATAGCTTTTTGGGACTCTGGGAGGCTGCCCTAGGGACTGCCAAAGCTCTGCTGCCGCCCAAACAAGCTGCTAGCTCTAGGTTCAATTTATTATGCACTTGGTGGTAACTGCAGCAGAACTGGAACCAGACGTGATAGTAAAATACCTTGAGCCTGTTTCCATTTTCCCTCACCTCTTATTTCCCTAGAACAGCTGATTTGTCACTTGCAGGTAAAGAACCATGGCTGTGCTGTCAAGGGGATGTATATCTACAGTAATGATGCATGACTTGTGTCCTAGCTGTATTTTTGACTCCTCTTGCTTTTTCTAAATGCATTTTCAAGTAAAGGGCTGTTTCAAAAATGAAACCAAAAACAAACAAACAAGCAAAAAACAAAAACACCCAAACCACCAAACAAAAAAAAAAAAAAAAAAAAAAAAAAAAAAAAAAAAAAAAAAAACAAAAAAAAAAAAAAAAAAACAAAAAACCCCAAACCAAAACCATCCAACCAACCAAAAAAATCCAACAAAGCCCAACTTCTTTCCCTCCACCCCGCCAGAGGAATTTAAACAAACAAACAAAAAATCCCTGTCACTCAGAGTTTCCTGTTCAGGATATTCCCCACAGAAGCAAATATACATCACTTCTCTATGGCATATGTATATGCTTGAATTTCCAGCTTCCTGGAGACTGGACAACTACATGGTATGCAAAATCTTTGCCTGGAAACCATAATATTATTACATTATTAAAAATCATTAATACATTATAATAATAATTAGTACTACTCAAAATCTGGTAGAGAACATGAGGTCCTGACCTAGTAGCAGGGAAATAAAACCACAAAGAAGTACCAGGCATTCTTTTTTTTTCTTTACTTGATGAAGTATTTGGATAATAAGAACTATGTATGCCTTTCTATTTGCTGCATTTTAAATAGCCATTCAGCACTGCTTTTATTTTTGGTTCATTTCAATAAGTTTTATGAGTTGATGTTGTGATGTGAATTTTTTATTGCTGTTATTACATGCATCATTGTCTTCAGGGTGCCAAATTCCATATGGAAAATGTCTTTTGAAAGTGGATTTTTGGCTGGTTAGTTGACAGATACTCAGTAAAAGATACTTAGACTGCCATAGTCCAGGGTTTCTTTCTGTAAAGTCCACACACCCAGTCCATGATCAGAGAACCTTCTCCTTGGCTACACAGCCCTGGCTGGAGGAAGTTGCAGCATCCTCAGGAGGTGAGTGTATGCCTGCAGACACTCAGCAAAGAGGCCACCTTGCAGAGATTCCAAGAAGCCTGTTTAGTCCCCTGCTGTGAGAAAAGACAGTTTTCACACAGTTTTCCAACATGGTAAATGTTTATTAACCACAATTAAACATGACTACACAGTAGCAAGAGAGAACTCTAAAATAACTGGAGGAGGTATAGAAGAAAAGCTAGAGAATAATAAATTACAAAATCTTGTTAAAAAAAACTCCCATGAACTGGGACTAGATGGCAAGTTCCAAACTCCACTGAAGTTATCATCAGATACAGGGGAGTTAAGAAGCCTGTCTGTCCTACTGGAAGGAAGCATTTGCTTAAGAGAAATCTATTATTTTTCATTCCCATTTGTACTGACTGGGCTGTGGCCTGAATCCAAGTCAGGGACCAGTTCTCAGAAGGGAATTAGAAGGCAGAGCCAATAACTAAGTGCCAGATTAGTTCTGCCAGCTCAGTAAGCCTGCTACCAGCTATAGCTGGGTGAAAACTGCCAGCACACCAGGAAGACCTTGCAGCATCCAAGCTCCAAGTGGAGATAGCAGGCCCATGGAAACCAAATACAATAAAACAGGATATGTTATTAAACAAGACTTAGAATTAGGTTGAGCTCAATCGGACAGTGAGGACCAGAGCTGCAGAGAGAGGACAGTGGTCAAGACAGCTGTGTGCCCTCTGAAAGGACTTCTGTTTGACCCCACCATTTTCAGAGGATGCTTGAAGACCAGTAAGACCAACAAACCCAGTAGAAGCAAAGAGAAAAACAAATCTCCTTAGCTCAGAATCAGAACAGTCCCTGCAATTGTCCATTTATGGATTTTTTGACCCCCATCAGACAAAAATCTAGCGTCCTTAATTCTGATTTTATGCTCTCAATTCAGGACTTTTTGATGAAAATTACAGGTCTAAACATTCTGATACTTTTGATTTGTGGCACAAAAAAAAAAAAAAAAAAAAAAAAAAAAAAAAAAAAAAAAAAAAAAACAACCCAACAACAAACAAACAGGTTTATTTTTGGTTTTTTCCAATGGAAAATAAACTTCAGATAATAATCCTATTATTAGGGTGGGGTGGGTTTTTTTGTTTTGGTGCTTGGGGTTTTTTTTTTCCCTAAAACTTAGTGGCCTCTGATGGAAGATTATGTTCCTCCAGAATTTCTTCTCACTCATAACCAAAATATCCCACATTCTGTAGCCATGAACAGAACAGCAAAGCTGAGCACTGCAATTTCCAACCTCTTGGTCCCATTTACCCACAGACACAAGGGAAGCCTGGAAAATAAAAGAGATCTCAAGTTTGGCTGCTCCCCTAAAGCACTTCAATTTGCATTTCCTATCTTCACACGTGGCCAATACCCAAATGGTCAAAGGGGTCACACAAAGGAAACTGAGTACTAAAATATGTTTCCTGTCTAACATAGCTCTGCACCTTGTGAAAACACATCCCACAGACAGACTAGTCACAGCAGGGGGAACAATGTCTTGTTAAATGTTTTAAAAGCATATCAACTTCCAAGGTTCACAGTGAGAAAACTGTGCCTAAACCTTTAATATTATTCCATGTATTGTCATAATTCACTTCTGATTTTTGTCTGCAAATTTTTTCAGAAAATTTCATGGGCTTAAACATCTGTAAATTATTTTTAAATACAACATGTGCCTGGGTTGATCTTAGCTGAGAGTTTCCTCAGCAGTGGTCTAGACACACAGAGCCAAGAGCTGCTGGGAGGGGGCAGCAAGTGGGCAGGTAACCTCGAAGTACAGTTCACACCAGGGAATTTCAAAGAAAGGTGGGGGCTTCTCCTCCGGGAGATGGAGTTTACCTCCCCTTCACGTGCAACTGCTGGTGAGTAAAGAAATAAATAACACACCCAGTGGAAGATGCTCATTTTCTGAGCTAGTCAGCTGTGGCCACGTGTGCTCAGTGTCCTGGGAGCTGCTGAGACCTACATACTGCAGGAAAGAGCAGAGATGAGCTAAAGGGCAGGTCCCCAAGGACAAATCCACACACCCCTATAGTCCAGCCCCTGTACTCTGTCTCCATTAGCACCTCTGCCGATGTTCTTCATCTGCATCTTTATCTCCACTCAATTTCCTTACTGAAATTCCCTTTCTAAAGCAAATTTATCTGTGTCCCTTGGTACCCATTTGAATACCCCTCTTTAGAGCCATGGAAATGTTCTGCTGCCACATTGCAGCGAACTGCCACTCTCTTCAATCCAGGATCTCATTCAAAAAGGACTCTGCAAGTTTTATTGTTACCTTTCCTTGCAGGCTTTGTGCTGCCTCAGCCAGGACCTCTTTTCTCGAGGCCATCTCTGAGTGCAAAATAAGCAAAAAAGACACATATTTTTTCTTAATCTAAACAACAAACCCAAGGAAAAAACTAAACTATGTCTGCTTGCCACAGGACTATTCTGTGTTGTAACTGTCAAGCTTAAATTTTTAGTCTTATTTTCAATTGTAACTTGATAATCTGCCTAGTTCTTATATTTGACAACTAGACAACTAGCAACCATTGGACAAAAAAAGCTATGAGTTTCACTGCTCTGGCATAAATGGCTAACACTTGGGGAGCAAAGGACCAGCTGTAGTTACTAAAATTAATTTTCTTTTTCTTCTTTTCTCTCTTGTTTTCTCTTTCCACATTCTCTCTCTGTATTTCCTTCTAGATCTTCCTCTTAATTTCTCTTCTCATCTTTTTAATATTGGTTCTGGATTAATTTTTCTGAAGCTAAAAAAAATAGGGACTTGCAAGTATTTTCCTTTATAAAGGTCACACAATTGTTTGCACTGGACTCCAGTTGTAAAACGAGACAAGTTGTGTTCATCTGACACCAGCAGCAGAATGTAAGAGATAAGAACCTGCACAACTACAGCCTGGGCACCTTCCCAGGTGGGCTGTGCATACTCGTCCTTGGCCACCAGCTGCCATCTGTTCCACCTAGGATACCTGCACCATTTAATGTAGGGGTTTGTGATAACTTGGAACTCCCCCAAAACACCAGGCTATAGAGCCTAATCCACAGTTTATTTTTATCTTACCTATCTTTCTAGGCAGTTTTTTCTTGTTCCAGACCAGTGACATCACCTACATCCTCTTAAGGTTGCCATTTCAGCTGCGCTGTTTTCCCTGATGAATTTCCACTTAAAACTCTGCTCCTGACCTTCAAGACTTCCATAAAATTCCAGGAGAAGCTAGTCAGTGACCCAAGCTCTCACAGAAGTTACTTTCTTAAATCTGTTTAGCAGGATGTGATGCCTGTAAACTCTCCAGAGATTCAAAGACAGGAAGAACCTAATTTTTACAAAAGTAAGGCATAATGGGTAGATCAAGGAATCTGTTCTTCAGTCCCATTCCTGAGTAATAAGGTGAATATTAACAGCAGAGGCTTCAGGGACGTTTTATGTTTGAATGCTTGTGGAAGAGTAACTCCTCTCTATTTCTGGAGTAATGAATATTTAATTAAAAATGTAACTGCTCATACTGGGGAGACTTAATAGCTTGGCACATTGAATATTCACCTGGGATACATCTATCATGGGGTTTAGTTCCTTCCCTAAACAAGGAAAAACATTTTAATGTGGTAAAGCCAGAAGTTCAGTCTGGCCCTTTACTGTCCCAAAAGAGGACTCTAAACATTAGCATAGCATTTACCAGGCTTTATGGCCTCTGCAAAATGAGCAAAACAAAAATTCACAGACCATTCTGTATTCAATTAGTCTTTGGTCGTTAGAAGATGAGAGGAATTGCAGAAAAATAATATAAAGTTATCTAAAACAATTGTTTCACAAGCTCAGAATTTTACTCTTATAGCTACAAACATTTCATTAAAAAGGCTGGTAATTCCTGCCAACTCCCGGCTACAACGGCAGTCAGGTATTAACAACAGCTGGAGACAGTAAGTATTTCACAGGCCATTTTCAGATGTGTCTTACCTGCATGGAGCACGAAAGTGTACCAGCCTACCTAGCCAGTGGAGACTGCTGTCCTTGTGCATTTCGAGAAAATCATTTGAAAGGTGCAAGTCTCATTCTCCATCAGACCAAAACCAAATGTCAAAAAAAAAAAAAAAAAAAAAAAAAGCAAACAAGAAGTAAGGTTCTCTGCTGTACAACTGCAGCTGAAATACCCTCTCCTATGTAGCAACACTGAATTTCATTCCAGGAGGTCCAAAAAACTTGATAAGTGAAAATATGAAATGGACAGAGAAAGCTTTCTATAAAAGAAATCACCAAACAACGCAGAGCCATAAGAGCTCAATCACTATTACTCTTTCTATAATTGCATTCACAATAATAAGCAAAGACTGGAGCCATTAAATAAGTCAGCAAAATTTGTGAAGTCCAGTTTTACCAACATACCTAATTTCCTTGTAACTTTTCTATACTAATGTCAAGGATTAAATAAATAAAAAGTGTAGTAATTTTAAATATAGACCTGAAGTCTCTTCCCTCCAGCTCAAGAGAGAAGAAATGGATTAGGCTGATCTCTGCCCGGCTCAGCTGTGCAATGTTAATGGTTAGGTACATGTGTGCAAATGCCTGTGCTGTCAAAACTGCCATCCCTACTCTGCCAAACCTACCAAGAGCTCAATTCCCTCAAATAATAACTGCATACAGTCTGGAAGAGTATGAGCACTTGTGCTTCACCACACACTCTAGGCTGTTTCTGTTCATTTGAGGTATTCCAGGTTTAAAGAGGTTTAGATGACAGGTCCAGACCAGTAAAACTATTTTTTACTGCCCAGTTTCACATGACAAATAATCAATAGTGAATTCTCAGTGTGAAAAGTCTGTGATTTTTTGGGTTAAAGGCCTTTCTTCTGAGATGCCTCAAAATACTGCTAATTTAAACAGTGGTAGAAATCCAGAGAACTTTACAAATTATCTGGAAGCAGAGAAAAAAAGTCCTAGAGTGACTAGTGTGCTAATGCAATTTCAGACACATTTTAGAAAATAATTTTAAAATCTTACTGTAGCATAGAACCTAAAATCTGCAGCAGGGAGACATAGAGAAAAGGCTTAAACCCCCTCTGCAAAAAACAATATCCAGCAGAAATCCACATTTACAAACTGACTTACGGGCAGTTGCACAAGAGAGCTGGGGTTCACTTCTCCCAGTACATTTTTGCTCAGCTGAGGCTTTCTCACAGACATAAGCTCCACTGCAACTGGCTTTGAAGTCCTGTGCACACCTGCATAGATTACAAAGAAGGGAAGGCAGGTCCCTCCACACCCAAACTGTAAATTAACAATGCAACATGTCAAGTTAAGATATGCCCTCCAGCACCTTGTTTTAAAGTCAGACCAATGGCTGACAATCTCCTGATACACTTAACCCTTTCCCTGGAATTCACACCCAGTTTTCAGTCTCCTAAAAGAAGAAACGAATTCATAAGAGTAACTGTGTGGGGATTTAAAAAATGTATCAGTTCAAACCTGGGCCATCTGTTTTAATTCAAAACAGGAACTCAATTTTTCCTGCACAAAACAGAAGAAAGTTACCACCATACTGACTTGACTTTTGCAGAGTGCTTTGTACAGCAATAGTTTTGGCTTGTGAATATGTCACAGGCTGGAGAGCCAGGCTTTGCCTTTCCATTCCATCTGTTACTTCTGGAAGAACCCCCTTCTATGGGTAGGTCATGGCAATTACTGTCCTTTATTTCACCAAAACCCTTCAGGAGGTTCTGCTCTTCCAACAGAGATGTGTGTCACCAGCAGCTACAGCTTTGAAAAGGACTTTTAACTCAAGCAAGAACAAGTATAGTCACCGAAACTACAAGACTTCCCAGTCTTACTGTATTCTTTTTCCTTACTTCCTCCACTTTGTCATGGTGCCTCAGTAATCAATCACACTTATCATGTCCCATTACTCCAGATCTAATTGTAGGTGACAACTAATTCCTGTCCCATCTGTAATATTAACCTTCCTCAGACCTAACCTCCTCTTGACCCTATCTCCTGTCACAGGTCCCACAGCTGTGGGGAGCAAGCATGTGAGGAAAAAGAACCCTGCTGACCTCCTTGAAGTGATTTCTGCAAGGGAGAGCACAGTGCCTGCTGCAACTCCATGCTCCAGCACTACCTTTAGTTGACAAGTTTGCACACAAGCAGACACACAAGCACGGAGTTGAGGTATTGAGGGGCTGCTGGGGCTGGGCAAAGGTGCACCTCATATCCCTTCAGCCACCAGCCTGAGGCCAAGCATGCACTTACAGAAAGGGGCACCACTGACTTGGGGCTGCCATCTCCATGTCTCCCACCTGCTATTCCAGGAAAATCATTCAGCCCACTCGGGTCTGTGGTGCTCCCTGGTGGCATCCCAACACCCCCCACCCTGAAGGTGAGAGGCTGGAGGTATTTAGATTGGGCTGCCATTTTATAGTGTGGACCTGGTGGTCCAAACCATCATTGTCCCAGCAGTGGTGCCTCTGAAGAGCTAAGCCAGAGAGGGACCAGACTGCAGTTCATACCCTGAAGCACCAGAAGTCAGTGATGATTTCTGCATTCAGGTTTTGGTCCTTACAGCAAGACCTAAAGTACTGCTGACCAATGATGAGAAAGATCATCCAGGTATCCAGCTGTACTACTGGAAAATTGTGCTCATCTGCCTCCTGCCAATGACATATGATTCAACTGCCAGGTGCTAGAAGGCTCTTCATTCAAGACAAGTGCAGATAAAAGCCAAGATCTGCAGTCTATACGCTTTTCAAATCTTAACTGAAATTTCCACATTTGGATATTCTTTGACTGTTTGGTTTTGGGGGAAAAATAAATAAAAGAATGGACTTTATTTTATGTTCCTTTTTTTGTCTCACACACATCTCTTTCCTTGTCACAAGTCCACAAGGAAGGGATCCAACCATGTTTTTCAGAAAGTAGGAACAATCTAATAAAATTCAAAAAGCTGATTTTCAGAAGTTTCTTCTCTCAGTTGAAAAACAACTGTAACTCTGATAAACATTGTTTCTTCATGTGTCTGTTTTAAGTGGTTTAATTCGAGTATCTAACTCCAAGCACTTTGATGCATATTGTTATCTGCATCAAAAGGTACTAAATATACAGGAGACTAGCAAAAAAGGAAGTAAAAAAAAAAAAGATTAGGGAATGGCAACAAACATCCATATTAAAGAACGTGAAGAGAAAAAAGAGACAGAAATAGGACCCAATTTCTTCAGGTGAAAGCTGAACTGTGTCTTTCATTCAAAGATAACCAGACAACAAGAGCAAGCCATCAGGTTGCCAATGAGTATATGAAATGGACAAAGGAGAAAACAGAGCTGATTAATAGGAGGGATGTAAAGGACCACTGCAATGGTGGTGTCTTCATTGTTTTTACGAGCATCTTGAATTCCAGGATGTTTCTCCATTGAAGGAACTCTGAATTCAGGTGTGGATTTTTTTTGATTGTTTGTTTTCCTACAACTATTCAGCCAAGCTAACAGGAGTAGTCAACACTGTAAGACATTCTGTTGCACTCAAGAACGTTATCACTGTTGGGGAACAGATTATGTAGGGAAATGTGAATCTTTTCAAAAAGGGAGACAAGTGAGCAGCTCCCTAGACTCCTGTCTAAGGTGATAATACAGGCACTCTCTGTCTCCTGTCTCCTATTTAAAAAAAAAAAAAAAAAAAAAAAAAAGACATAAAAAAAGCCCTAAAAAACCACCAAACGAACAAACAAAAAACCCATACCAAACAACCAAAGAACCAAAAATCTGCTCCACTTATAAAATGTACACAAAGAATGCAAAGGAGAACACACAAAACAAACATCCCACCACCCCTAGGGAAATCACAGATAACAAGAGACTAACAAGGTCTCACAGACTGTGAGATCAAAAGGAAAAGGGCCTTTTGGTATCTAGTTGAAAAGTCAGCAAGCCAATGACTTGTTGCTTGTTGCCTGATAAATTTCTAAAGACTAGGACAACAAAGTATCCCAAAATCTTCCTCTAAGAGGCCAGGATGAGGAATGGTATTCCAGATGGTTCCAGTGGATTGAAGCTATCAGTTGTCCTTCATGGGGTGTTAAGTGGTTGTTTAGGTTTTTTAATGAGCCTAAAACTCAACAACAGATTAAAAAGGGTGTTCACATTAGATCCAAAATAAAATGTAAGATGGATGGATGAATGGATGGATGGATGGATGGATGGATGGATGGATGGATGGATGGATG
>CM031860.1:43942604-43954660 GCA_018697195.1 Certhia americana | reverse complement strand
ATGGATGGATGGATGGATGGATGGATGGATGGATGGATGGATGGATGGATGGATGGATGGATGGATATGAAGAACAGAACAGAATTAAAGCAATCAGCAGTGCCCAAATACTCTTATGTTCTTCCTGGTCAAAAAATTACTTTTAGAAAATATGCCAAATAATGCCAGCATCTGACCACAACCACCTTATTTTCCCAGCTTTCTGCTCTGCTTTTCACTTTTATCTCAAAAGCCCTCTATCATCAGCATCTTAATAATCCAAACTTCTCAATTCCCTCAAAAAGAGAAAATAGTGCATTAGCTGTAATAAGCAGAACACTGAAATGACTGCCCTGATATTGATTTTCTCATGTTAGTAACATAGAATGCAACCAACACATAAAAATGGATTACTTTCATTTCAAAAGAAAGGGCAACTAGATCTAATCTCAAAAGTGACGGAAAATAGCACTAGGGAGTATCTCGATTATTGTAATACTCAATTCTCACCACTTTGGCTCAGCTGAAAGAGAAACAAAGACTCTCTGAAAGTATTAGGAAATTTGAACTTTTGGGAGTAGCAGTAATCAGTTCTACCCTGAGCTAATCTTAGGGGCAGAGTACCTATACGCTAAGTAGAGAGGTAGCTCATTACTTCTGTGAAATTACTTCATTAATTCTGTGAAATATTGATACGGTTATAAACTGAGCAAAGTGTAATTACTTTTCCTTGAAGGCCATTGCAAGTAAAGGCTTGGACTTCCCACTACCAGGAGTTCCCTTCAAATATGTCATGAATCTTATTGACCTGTTGGTTTGCATCCGAGGTGCAAAACCAATACATTTTTATAAAAATATGGTTCAGAAGAAGAGATGCTACCCTGACTACTTCAGGTCCACTGGCCTTCTCAACCTTCTATCTTCCATTTTCATTTCTCAGCCAAATTGCTACTCCTTCTCATAAGACCAGATATAAACTCTAGTGTTTTAAAAACTCTTCTTATTACACAGACACTGAAAGACCAGTTGGCAGATGCCCTCCTTGTCCTACAAACATCTCTATACTCTGTTTTAGTATAGAGATGGTCGAATCTTATTCAGCGACCTCCAGAAAACTAATTTCTTCCACCATTCTGACACTCAATAGTGGGCACCCACATCCCTTTCTTCACATTTGAACAGAATTACCCTCCTGATCTTGTTTCTTCTCTGAGCCTGTCTCACCACGTAGCGAGGGGTTGCTGTAGAGTTAATATTACACAGGGTCTGGTATTACTCATCAATACTGCAGAGGTGCCCGGGTGCCCTGGCAAAGATCAGGACTTACTGGGCCAAGAATTGTACAAACAGTAAGGAACAGTGCCTGCCTGCAAAGCCTGAAATCTAAACACAGAGTGCAAGCAAAGGTAGAGCTCCCATTTCCCTTTGACAGGTGGGAGGGGGTGCCACGTCCCTCTAACCACCACCTCCCTTCCATCCAGCACTGAAGATGAGGTTCTGCTCCACGGGGCTTTCTTGCAAGGACCCCCAGTTCCTCTGGCGAGGAGAAATCCCATATTCCTTGAGGATCTCTCTTGACACACCTGTGAGTTTCTTGCTGCACAGCTTCCAGATTTACAAAGGGCTGACCCCTGCCCACATCACACGCACACAGCCCCCCCCCTCCCCCAGCAGCCCATGTACACCTTTGCACCCGTACACACCCAGACACAGAGGCAGGGCATTCTGCCTAGCCAGCCCCAGGAAAACTCAGGACTGTCCACTTTGCCCTTGGGCAACAAAATTTCCTCACATACTGCACCCCAGCCTGAAACTGCATCTGTACCCAGATCCCCCAGCACCTGCTTCTCAAGGGCATCCACAGCAGTTTTTTCTCTCACTGCAATATGATCTGATTCACACTCAGAGTTGTGTGACATGACACACCCCCTTGAATTCACCCATGTTATATTTAACACTGGAAACAGTCCAGTGTCCTCAAGCCCACATGTAGGATGCAGCAGTGAGTTTCCCCATGTTGGTTGTGGTGATGGCACCACACTACTTGAGGTCACCATCCAAACTTGGCCTCACAAGTGACTCCCTCTTCAAGGCAGAATCAACTCTCCATGTGTATCAGCATCTCACCTAACTGGCCATTGCTATAATGGTAGACAGTCTTTAAATGAGGTCAGTAAATTCAAGAAAAAAACCAACATGGATAGATATGAAGTGACTGATGAAGAAAACCAGAAGAGCATTTACCTCTGGGTGCTTGGTGGTACTCCTGAGTCATGAGAGCATGCTCATATCAGTTGCTCTGAAGACAAGAGAAAGCAAACATCAAACTGACAAATAATTAAGGTTAGCCAAACATAACTTTAGAATTTATTTCCAGAGGATAAAACCACTATGATTGCTCGCAAGTTGAGATGTCCTTAAGTATAAAAGATTTTAATTCAACCCTCAGACTGCTATAACACTTCCTCTGGGACTTCCCAGGTGGAAATATGTGTGAATGAGCTTTGTAGACCATGTGTTACATATCCAACATTTCAGGAAGCGTTCAGACTGACTGCACATTTTCTGCACAAAAGATCTGTAGATGGTCAATAGATCTGGAAGCTCTGGAACATGTTTGGCTTAGCGTGCGAGCTTAATTCTGCTGAATAACATGAATGAGCAGGGCAAAACTATTATCTGGAACACTTCAGACTTATTATATTAGAGACTCACACAAGCAGAACAACACTATCTGAAATTCACAGAACTTCCAGGCTGGCTGTGCACATACTGGGTAGCTAATCTTTGCATGTGCTGTAGAAACAGCGCAGCTTTCCAGATTTATGTCAGGTCAGGCAAGGATCAGTTACTAAGCAGGGGTTCCCACTGGCTGGAAATGCTGGGCCTGTGTAAAAAAACCCTGAGGCTCTGTCTAGGAGCATGTCTGCAAGGAAAATGGGGCATTCTCAGGGGCACTCAGATTGCTGGGGGCTCTGTGTTATCCCTATGGCAACAAGGGCTTGCTCCTGTCCACTTCGCCTCTGACATACAGATGCTTTCTTCTTCAAACAGCCTGTGCCTGGTGTCAGTATCCAGAAGGCTGTGCTTGTTTGTACTAGCCCAGAGGAGGAGCCCATGCCATGCTAATTATATGTTGTAGGTACCTGTTAAGCCATTTTATAGACAGTTGTGTGACTTTATATTTTAAAGGGACAAGTGCAGTGAGTTACATGTAAATGAGGTCTGGCTTAGTGTCACATCTAGAAAGGACACAAGAGAGTCAAATAAACCAGGAAACCCTTTTTTTCTCTGCACTACTGCAGAGGAGGCAAGCCAAGTGGAGGCTAGTGTTGCCTGCTGACAGGAAACAGGGGTTTGTTAGCATAGCCAGAGGCACTGGCCTAAAGGAGAGTGTACCTGCCAGGAACAGGGTGTAGCAGAAGCCTCTCCCTGCCAATCCCCTGCCAACAGGTTGGGATTGGCACTGAAGGGAATGCCAGCAGCAGACCTGGAAGGAGAGAAAGGCTGCACATGAACTGTCCCATCCCAAACCTCTGGGGCCAGCTTCCCACCCAGCATCACTGCCTGTTACTCGGAGGATAAACCCAAGAAGAAAAGTGCATGAAGGAAAAACCAAGAAAAGGAGGAAAATGTCTAGGGGACTAAAGTTTATTGTACTCATGTACATGTACCTATGTTCCCAGAGCTATGCAGTTTCCTAGGAGGTAGTATGTGATACCACAGCTTCAATCCATGAACAAATAAAGTATTATTTTGCCCACTGCAGTGCAACTTCAGCTATGATGCTTAATGAAAGCAAAAGCCTGGCATGATTTTTTAAAGGACCTGAAACTGCCTTGAACAATGAGGGATCCTGAATTGCCCTCTTGTACACTGACCTCATGTCACAAGACATCGATGATGGAGATAACAAAGGACTTTTTCCAAAAGGCTGGTATTCTGGTGTGTCCTTCCTTCCAGATTCTTCCAACTTTCTACATTAATATTAGTCATATCTGAAAACCAACACCAGAAACTGAACCAAAAATTATATTCCTTCTCTCTTAGTTTGGATGCTGATCTGAGGGGGTGGACAGGCCGATGTAACTTAACAAAGGCCTGAGATTTTTAACTCTACTGACTTTCATGAAGATATTCCTGATTTCCACATATGGTGTGCTTGGTCACCTCTTGGCAAAGTTTTGCTTTCACAGACATCACATTGCCACAGCATTGGTGATGCTGAGGATTGTTCCTACAGTGGAGTAGGTGTCTGCTGGAGCAAATTACTGGTTCCCCCTTCAGATGGCCATTTCTGATCATCACGAAAAAGTAATTGTGGGGAAAGATAAAACTTCAGCTTCTTAACTAGCCCATCTATAAACCTGAATGGATTTATGCAAAATGAAGAGGTCTCTGGAAATCCAGAAAATGCAGTGCCAGATTGAGGAGTCAACTCACTGCTGTTACCACTGCAGGCAGGCACAGTAGAGTAGATGTTTCACAAACCAGACATGGCTATGGAAAGGCCCACACTTCTCCCAGAGCTTTGCTGGATGAGCAAGTCCTAAATTAAGTGCCACCCACTGGAGAAACCACCCTTCTCTTCCCCCCAGCTTTCCTTTAGGCCAGAAAAACCTCCAGGGATTAGATCATCCCTTGGTGTCAGGATTTGTGCTGTGCTCGGTTGCCAGCCATGGGTGGGTGTGTTATTAGTCAGATTTTCATGTCTAAAACATCACATCGTTTGTGCAACCACCCCAGGGCATGGCTATGAATTCACTCAGGATGAAAATCGGAAAAAGAAGTTCAATAAGCAGAAAAAGAGTATCTGAGTTGATGCACCCCTACAAGCAAGTCAAATCTACTCACAGCAAGTTTGCTAATATGATTTACCACAAGATTTACTACAGAATGTGTTTGCTATTCATAGGCAATAAGCATACAGAAGTTATTTATCTACCTAACCTGAGGACTGCAGGCTGTCACTCTGTCTGTGTTCAAAGCACACATCTCTGTGGCACTTAGGATGCTGCTGTCCTTATGGAGGAGTAAAATCACAAGGAACTCTAGACAGAAATGGCAAAATATGAACCCAACCTCAGCTGAATTACATTACAAGCAGTTTGCATGGTATAAACCTGTTTAAAACATTTTCATGACAAAAACAAGAGGACTCTGTTTTAAAGGATTTTACTCATGGTTTTCATTACCAACACAAAATTAGTGGCCAGAGCCCAACACTTTGGGGAAACCAGGCATGGAAGCATGGGACTGTGGAAAGCAATTTCGACTATCAATATCAATACCACGATACCAGAAGAGCTGGAGTAAAACAGTTGAAATAGTGTCCAAAATCTCCTTATGGAGTGCCCATCCTCCTTATGGGCTGCCTCTAGATAAGTTGTCATGGGAGGAGCTGTGCTTTCCTCCTCCTATAGCTCTGGGAGGAATAAAAAGCCAGGGCGGCAGCTCTCAAGGGAAGAAAGGAAATGTGGAACCCAGAAAAAAAGTGCAGAACTAAGGAACTTTCACGTGGCTTTTGAGGCATTGGACTGGCAATGTCAGTTCAGATCTCTGGCTGCTTTGCTGCACCCGTTTGCACGCATTTGCTTCTCCTCAACCTCTGTGCGCTCTGCAGCCCAGGCCACCGCAAGAAATGGGAGTGGTGAGCGGCTCAGATACTGCCCGTGCAAACACACAGTCACCATCCCGTAATCCTACACCTGGTGCAGCTCAGTTTACCTGATTACATCACTTCTGTTCACACTAAGTGTTCATTGTGAAACTCTCTCAAGACAGGAAAATCTAGATAACATGGGAAGAGCTCCTCTGTGGAGATTGCCACAGATGATGCCTTCTATTCACAAAATGTACACAGAGAATCCATAGCAGGATGCAGAGCAACATGCCCCACCACCTCTGGGGACCACAAGTAAAAAGAGACAGACTTTTAAATCTGTTTTGGAATAACTGATTGTGAAAGGGAAAAAAACCACTATTTAAAGCAATTAACAGGAGTGGTGAGCACACCTGCTAAATTATTCAGATAAAATCAACAACCCCAAAGATAAATTCAAGTTAAAATTCCTCCAGTTGCTACTAGAAAAATAAACTGACTCGGCCCACTCTTCATGCCTTAACAACTCTAATCATAACCTGGGGCTATCCCCTTAGGTCATTTCTGTCCTAGACATCAGCCATTATCCCTCAACACAGCAGTATAGATCCAGCCCTGATTCCTCTCTTCTTTATTTCATCCGTCAGAATATTCTCCCCTCCTTCCAGCCTGGATTGCATTAGCAGGTGTACAGCAGAGGGTGGCAACTTGTCTTCCCACCTGCAGAGAGAGACTATTAATCCCTTCCTGCTCCCTGGAAATGTGGGAGCTGCCTACCATGCAGCAAGCAAAATATGAGTTTATTTTTAAAATAGTAGTGTCTTGATTTTTGGTGTTCCAGGTTTAAGAAATGCCTTGATTTGATTATGTCTCATGCTGTGTTCCTTAATGACCTCAAATTATGAAACTGTGATCCAGAAAAAGCACAGTGGTTGGTATCATCGTGTAGAATAATCTGCTCCAAAATGTTCTTAAACCCACATCTACACACATCCCTAAGACTAATTAATTAATTTATTAGACTAAATCAAAACTTTCTGGTAGCAAATATATATTGTTAGTGGAATAAAAATAAACTACTGAAAATAAAGCTATAACCTTTGCATTTTGCTAATATGTTTTGCCAAAAGCCTATATGTAGTACTAACTACAGAATTATTTGCTTAACAATTTTCCTATAAAATACAGTAAGATATTCTATTTACCTGGTTTCTGTTGGTTTAAAATAACAAAACCATTTATAAAGTCCCTTATGGACTCAATATATGGGGCATACATTACAGTTTTTTCTCTGGTTTAGTAGTGTAAAATTTCTAGATTTACACAGCTAAATTAATGACAATGTATAATTTAGGACTGATTATCTACAGATAATTTGCAATTCTAAATCATAATTGGTCACCCAATTCAATGGAATAACTTGCACAGCATCTGCATACAGGCTGCGACTTGTAAACTTGCACAGAGCAGATGATAGCCATTGTAATAAATCACTAAAAATTTACAGTGTGTGATGGAGAACTTTGGTGTGATTTGTATTAAATGTCATTCTTGATGAGACAGTATTTTTATTAAGTAGCATTTTATTTGTATCTATGTAAAGTACTAACATAAAACATAACAAACCAACAAAGCTATGCCAGCAGAAGGGATACTGTCGAAACACATTTCTAATTCCTTGAAGAGTCACGTTTTATTGCTATTTAAGAGGATATATCAGTAGAATTAGAACTGTTTTGAAACCACACCTAGCAACAGTTCAAGAATTAATTTGTTGAACAAAAACTTTATTTACAATCCGTGCACAATTCCTCTAAACTTTCAATACAGAAAAGCTTTGCAGTAAAATGTAGCTAAGTTCACTAGTTAGATAGCTGAATTTTGCTGCTCTTTATCCTTAGTTACGGCACTGACCTCAGGCAGCCCCAGAAAAATGTCAATGGAGAATTGCAGCCAACAAACCACTAAAGCTCCATCCTGTCCTGTGAATGTCCCATTGATTTCAGCAGTGTGGGACCCATCTGAAAAGCTTTGATGAAAAATGGTCATGTGCAGTTCCACTCTAGGATTCCTCTTTTAATTATTCCATCCTCAAAAATTGTTAGTGCCAACAGCAGTGTACACTGGCCTAGGGTTTGCTCCAAGCTTCTTTTATCCAGCAAGGCTAAGGAAAGCCTTCTGCTCTGTTTCATGTACTTTCCATGCAGAAAGTTTAGCCTATAAAGCACACCTTCCACTGTGGGATCCTAATGCTTTAAAAATTATAAACCACTGCAAACTTCCACCCAGCAGAAGAGCTGCCATTGACTTTAACAGGAGTAAGACTGGCACTTCATCAATGCAGTGAAGATGACTTTTCATATCTTTCCATGACAAAAGAGAGCTCTATCAGCATATATGGGACATTATTGCTAGTTGTGCGTGAAGAGGCAAGTGGGTCTATTCAAACTGTCCTTTGATGATTTATGATCCAGGTGGACTTCAGAAATATAATTTCCTTAACAAGTACTGAGCCACCTCTTTGATGTGTTTTCTCCTACTAATGACAAATGTCCCATGAAGTACCTCATACTCCAGCAATGTTTCTCAAATTGTGGATTGCAACTCCTTTGAAGACCTGAAAGCATACAAAAGAGGCCATGCAACATGAGCAAAACCAGAGTTAGTCAGCTCAGTTCTTCCAGGTGAAGTGTTGTGTTTACCTGGCTGCCAGCCCAGCAACTATGATTTTCTTCTCATTGCTTATAATTGGCTGACATTAGTTTGGTCCCTTCAGCACATGAGCATGATTGTTTACACTTGCAAGCAGTAATTACTAACAATTCTCATTGCCTCACTAAAAGGACTGACCTGTTGTCAGTTCAGGAGGTTGTACAAAAGATGGATAAACAAGAGAAGGTTCCATTTTCAGAAATTCTTGACGTATTATGATTACAGGAGAACAGACAATAAAAAGATTCCTAATTTTTATAGAGGTAAATAATAAGTGGGCTTGAAACTGTAGAACAGAGAAAGAAGAGGCAGAGCATTCAGCTGGTTTCTACACCTGCAGAAAAATTTACTTTTAGAAGAAAAGCACTCTGTATGAGATAGAAGGTGGAAAGCTGATGAAAAAGAGAGTGAAAATGAAGACTCAAAGAACACTCATCAGAATAAAGATGTTGAGAACAAAATTAGTCATGAGCTCAAAGAACACAAAAAGAAGAAAAACATAACTGCCTGATCATCATCATCTAGAGCTGGATAACAGGTGAAAGAGACTGGAGTTAACATAACTACATGCAACATGACAGTGTCACAGAACCCTGCATGTTAAGTATGTTAAACCAAACTGCCAGGATCTGCATAGACACAGGGAATAGAGGAGATGGCTTTGCACGTCTTGTAAGGTGCATCACCGTATGTGTGCAGCTCACAAACATGCACAACTAAAAAGCTTGGCAAAGATCTTCCCATTGTGTTTGTGTGTTCAGCCCAGCCACTGCATTCTCTTTGCAACCAATATTATCTCTTTGCAGACCTGGTAAAGGTGTGCCCTTCTACAGCTGCTCTCCAAGATGCTGGTACTAGGCGAGAAAATTATTTTGAAAGGCTATGAATCAATACTGTCACTTACGAAGTTCAAGATAAGTGAAGAGGTGGTCTATTTTGCAGACTATCAAATCAAATCAGATGACTAGATCCATAATGAGCTATCTGTGATGTCAGAGTAGACAAACACATTCTCACTCACATCTTCTAGCTGAATGAAGCAGGCTGGATGTCTTCTGTTGCCACTAAACAACTGCAAAAGTACAGGCATTTCCTCATTTGAAAATGAAATAAATTTATACTAGAATTGGATTGAAGAGAGTTTGATGACAAAACTGTATTTTTAGCCCAAGGGATTATATGCCTTGAGTTGCATTTTAAGACTGTGAAGTCCAAACCAGTAATCTATTTAGCTTGTGATACAGAAGGACAAATGTGTAAATGATTCTATGAAATTCTTGAGAAACTGTAGTAAATGTTCAGTAAGCCACAGTTTCAAAATGCTAAGGGCAGCCATTCTTTCTTGTAGGAAAGGAAAATGAGGGTGGTATTACATTAACTGCTATGAAAGAAAAAGGAAGCTGATAATAATTATTACCAACAAGAAGATAGGGACTAAGAGAAATAAATCACAATGACCAAAAAGTAGTATGTTCTGAAGAAGAAAAATCTTCCATAGTGGATAGATTCTAGAGTGTCTCTATAACATATTGTGAGATGAGAATGGTAAAATTATCATGAGCAGTATACAAAAGGCAGAAGTGTTAACTAAATCTTTCTATTCTGTGCTGGGAACCATCCCAGTTGGTATATAAAGTCATATAAGGTGGTGATGTATAGTGAAGACTTCAACTCTATCAGTCCTGTTTGGCAAAACAACAGAATTCAAGTGCTAAACTTTGATTCATATCTCAAAATCTTGTTAATTAATTCAAAGACTGAAAGCTTATGAATCTGTTGGGATCATCTATCCTGCCCTCCTACATAGCATAGTCAATAAAATTTGCATGAAATCCCATCTTAAGCTACAGAACATCTACAAGGAGTACCCCTACTTGTAAGAGTAGAACTATGAAATGAGATGTTTGTTCATGTCAAAGCTTGTTTTAACTCAGCTTCTGGCTGTCAGAGTCTCCCACCTATCTGCACTGTTCAGACTACAGCCAGGTCCCTCCTTTACCTTCTCCCAGTCAAATATGAACAGTATGAGGCCCATTCTACCATTTCTCAGGAGTTTCCACCCTTGCTAATGGAGTAGCATTCTTCCTGTCCTGTGAATATCCAGACTGAACACTGAACACCAGTAATTGTTAAACCACTGCTAAGCAGGAGACTAACAGCAGTGTCTGCATGAGAAGCCTAAAGGTGGATCCAAGTACAGGCACACATTTGCTGACGCTACGTCACGGTTAATTCCATAGCACATTTTGGGAATAAGTGAGCCAGCTCTCTGTCAGCCAGTGCCTTAGCATGGTTTGAGGGATGGGATAAGTTGCTCAAGTATGAGTGACTCCCCTTTGTGCAGGGGAATCCAGGTGTATGGAGTTGTGCTATTCCAATTGTCCAGAAAGACAGTGAACTGCACCTGGCCCACTTTACTGAGTAGCACAGATACAGATTTTATAAACTTCTCTAACCAATTTCCTCATATTTTTAAGTTCAAGGGTAACAGAAGTTTGTTTTTCAGTGACCCACACCACCAACTCATGCTCAGACATTTATTCACCCTGTTTACCATGTCACTCTTTCCCAGCCCAGATTTGTCCATGTCAGCTGTATGACCTAAGAATTTTGTTCTTTCTCCAGTGACTGTATATTCAACCATGTTAAAACAAGCAATCAAAGGTCATTTGAATTTTAATTCTACTGTTTTGACATTTGTTAGTTTCTTTACCATTAATGTCTTCTGAAAATTACATTTCCTTGCACTAGTTCTGTGTGTCATCAGAACAATTTCTCAAAAAACTTCAGTATAACAGATCTGTTTAACGAAGAGGAACTTTCACCCTAAATAATAATGGTGCAAGTTTCCATCAGCTGAACAAGACCCCAAGCAACTTAATCTGCTGACACTAGTACTGCTTTGAGGAAGGGGCTGGACTACAAGACCTGCAGAGATGCCTTCCAACCCAAATGATTCCATGATGATTATACTTTTGCATTCCAAGGCCAGTCAGCTGGACAGCTTTCAGTCTATCTCACACCATGTTAATTTTATATTGCTTGGCATTCTTAACTGCTGTCTTGTGTGATGTTAGGTCAAATTTGGTCACTTCACTCATGCTTATCAAACTAATTTGCCATTTCGTTAAAAAAAAAAAAAAAAAAAAAAAAAAAAAAAGTGGCAAGTAAGACTTCCAATATCAATTTATTTCCCAAATAGTAATGAAGCCTGGCATTAATTGCATTTTTCTCCTTTATTTTTCGTTAATTTAGCCCTAATGAGCTCGTCGTTCTTTTGCCCACCATTTGCATTAGGCCTTATTCTATGTACCAAAAATTATCCTGGATTCCCAGCTCTTCCGGCGTTTCAGGAATCCCTGAACACGCGAGCCATTCTTCAGAACGACTCTGCTAACCAGCTTGAAAGCAGTTATCCGGTGCTTGTTTTTCAATGTTTTAACTTCTGCCGCTCCTACAGCACAGAACTGTTTACCCGCAGCCCGGAACGCTCCCAAGGGGAGCGTTCACGGAGCGCTGCTGAGCCTGCGGGCCGGCCGGGCCGGGGGGGCCTACGGCGCTGCTGCCGCCTGCGGCCGGGCCGGGGGCTGGCGGGGCCCGCCCGTCGTGGAGGCACCGCCCGCGCCCTTACCGCGCCTCCTGCTCCCCGGGAACAGCTCCGGCCCCGGGGCGCTTGTCCCTGTCCCCCTGTCCTGTCCATGTCCTTGTCCCCCTGCCCCTCCCCTGGCTCCCCCGGCGCCCCTGCCTCGCTCGCCCGGGCTCC
>CM031860.1:43899933-43942411 GCA_018697195.1 Certhia americana | reverse complement strand
GCCGGGCCGGGCGGGGCCGGCGCTGCTGCCGCGGGCCGGGGCCGGGGCTGGCGGGGCCCGCCCGGCGTGGAGGCACCGCCCGCGCCCTTCCGCGCCTCCTGCTCCCCGGGAACAGCCCGGCCCCGGGGCGCTTTGTCCCTGTCCCTGTCCCTGTCCCTGTCCTTGTCCTGCCCTGCCCCTCCCCTGCCTCCCCCGGGCGGCCCGGCCTCGCTCGGCCCGGGCTCCCCCACCCACAGCGGCGGCCGCAGCGTGGCCCCATCTCCTCAGGGGCTCCAGCGGGGCAAACAGCGTAACTGGGAGAGTCCCTGCTCTTCCTGTAGATAAAACCTTGTCAATGAATAGTACGGGATTCATGCACGTTAAATATGCATGTCAAAAAGTCCCATTTGTCATGCACAGCCCAAATCTTATCTGTTTTGCTGGATGATGCAATGCAAATAAATTCCAGGAATTCTGACTTTTTTTCTTGCCTACCCTGAGTCAACGGGACACTGGCTTTTGTTCACTGTCTCCACACACTTCGTATTTGTCAGTACCTATGGCACATCCAGAGCCAAACACCAACACCCCTCTTTCCACCTACACCATCTACCAATATAAGCAGTGGACTGACGTTCCTAAAACATCACAAACTGACATACTGAAAAAGGACAACTGAGATTTCTGTCTTTAGCATTGCAGTAAACAGAAAAGAAATATTTTTCGAAATTTTTTTCCCCCCAACAAATGCCAGTTAGTTTTGAAAGAAAGCTTAGTAGCCAGCATTTGGTACATTACATTGTGGTAACTGACCTTAAAAATTAAAATCACCAAGCCAATTTGAAGCTTGTGAGAAAACTTGTAACTATGTGTCACTACCAGCTGCAAAATCTGCTTTAAATTTTTCACTGTCAATCCTATGGGCTTTCCTGTGGTGAACAGTTCTGGCTTTTGGTCTCCACACAACCAGTGTTTTGAATCCCAGTTATTGCACAAAAAATGAACTGATTTTGGTTATCAGTACTCATCATCACTCTCTGGAAGAGAAAATCTACCCAAACCAATCTTTCCACTCTGATTTTTGTTGGTATTGGGAGTATATGGCCATCCTCCAGAACACTGCTCTTAGGCTCTTCTGATCAAGACAGATGTTAAGGAGGAAGCCATGAGGATTTTTCTCTCTCCTTTGCTCTACATACCACCAGAAGTCAGGTGTCCTTAATTCCAAGTTCCTTTTGCCTGAGATGTCTTTCACAAACAATACTTAAAGACATATGATGAATCCGTGGAGGATACGCATCATTCACAGCCCCTGCAGCCATGGCTCACTCAATAAATCGTTGCTTTTGGCGCTGGGACATCAGTGCTGCCCTCCCTAAGAGACAGTGAGACGCCCTACACTATATAGCCTATCTCCCATGTCATTAGGTTTCTTTGCCACACCAGAAATCTTCAGACTGAAATGTAGCCCTTTTGTTTGTGAGGGTTGATTCAGGATTGTCTTCAGAAACAGAAATGATGAAGTTTTGTGAGAAATCTTGTATTTATGATATTGTGTGGAGCAATATTCACTGGCTAACAACAGCTCTGCTTCTGCCAAATAAAGGTATGTGGGACAACCAAGAGATTACAGGATGGACGTGGTAATCAGCCAACTTCAAGTGAGTAAGTGGCCATATATACTTATTATCCATGGCTCTACCCTGCAAGAATTTTAACATGTCCAGAAGAGTCCATCAGGTCCTGTTGAAATCAGGTTATGTCAGTAGTAATAATGGTGATATAAATATAACAAAACAAAATGAACAAAAAGAAAGACACAAACCTTGCTCAAAGGCTTACATAGGCACAATCCAGGCATGGAGATCTGCTTAGACAAGCATAGGAAAGCATTAAAGATAGAGATGGATCGAGAGAGAGAGAAGAGAGCCAGATGGTCCTGTTTCAGATGGGACCTGTGAGGACTTCTAGCAGTTCTCTCCACTTTCAGACAAATGGTTTGTGGCTTAGGCAAAATGCTAAGGGATAAATATGTAATATCTGGGTTTCATTCTCGCCCTTTGGCATGGAGGCACTCAGTGTCTTTTACATGATCTTCATTTGCCCCATAAGGAGATGGAGGTGCTTGTGCAGCATGGGTGCAAAGATGCTGAAATGTGACATAGGAAATGCCAGGAGAGGGATGAGTAGTAAGTTAAACTTCTCCTAAAGCACCAATGCCTGAGTCCAGGCTGCAAACAGATTCCTTCTTCCAATCAGAGGCAAGCTAAACCAGGTCAGTGACTGTACTCAGAATGAGGAGGAGGAGGAGGATGTAGTGGCAGAGATGACACCCAGTAGCCCAGTGGCAAGAGAACTCACCCTGGACGTGGAAGATTCAGGTTTGGATACCTTCTCTTCTGCCTGAGTTAGATCAGGGATTTAATTTCATATCTTCTGTCTCCTAAACAAGAAAGCCACCCAGGCTCTCATTATCAATGGCACCGCTTTGCACAGAATTTTTAAATGCTCCTTTGGCCAGAAAGGAAAAAAACATACTCTCCCACCCTGGTATGGTATCATGTCCAGAAAGCACCAATCTGGGATGAACACTCTAGCCCTCATCCAGTGAACATTTAAGTACTTTATAGAAACTGAGAGAGCTGAGTCCCAGTGCGCTATTGAATTGTGCACTTTTTACAAGAGAATTGGGTTTAGACCCAGAGAGATTAGGATTAAAATTTCTAGCATCTCTCTGTGAGGTTTGGGGTGGGGTTGATTTTGTTTGTTTGGGGGTTTTTTAGTTTTCTCATGTTATGGGACAGGAGCAATGCAGCTGTGGTCTCTCAAATTGCATGGCAGGGTGGAGACACTTGGAGCTGTGAATTCCCTCAGTAAGCAGGTATTAGCAGCTCAGAGACATTTAGGAGGAAGGATTGTACACAAGCTGACAGCAAAAATGTAGGTGCATTATAGCCTTTACTTTTGTCATCATCGATGCCAAAGGGCATCCAGTGCCTCTCAAGCTAAGCAGACCTTGCGCAGGGGGTTCTGATGCTGTCAGGATTATGCTAGCATCAGGTTAGCCAGATACCAGCCTAAATATCAGTCTAGCCTGTAGTCTCTGGAGTTCAACTCCACTGTGGTACAGCATTACCACAAAGACAAGGCTCCAGGTCATATCCACCTCCTATCCATCTAACTTGCCTGCAGAAGTACCTTCAGGGCAATTTCTAGGGCAGCCCAGCTGGTACTCACAGGGATGAACTTTATGTGCACGCAGATGCACTGAAGTGCACTCAAGGGCATGCTTATTCCCATGCAGTGCATAGCCCTGTGTCTCTGAATTCTCTGCCTGGCCTGTTTGCCTGTGCAAACATACCCTGTGACCTTTTTCAGGTGCACAAGAACTCCTGGAGTGAGACAGAAATGTCTCTTGCCACAGCTGCAGATGGGACTCATGAGCTATCTGAGCTCAGGCCAACTACAGGCAAGAGGAGAACTCAGATGCTTTGCTGTCAGAGGACCACTGCTCCAGCCCACCCTGGAGCCCATGGCCTGGGGGTGGAGTACTCACAGCCCTGCTGCCTCTGCTCCACTTGCAGTAGCTGTGATCATCCTCCTACCAGCAGCACCATGAGGAGGAAGACAGTGATGTGGGGCCATTGTGGCCACAAAAACAGGGTGTAGGCAGGAAAGCTGATCTGAAAAAGCAAAAGTGGCAAAGTAGAAGCTCTTTCCTAGAAACACTTCTGAGAAGCAGAGAATGGAGAATAGGGAGGATGAAATGAACAATCACATCATTGCCAAATCATAGCACAGCACAGCCACAAGTCAGGTCCCAAAGAATCATAAGATTACAAAGCAAAATGGCATTTTTGTTCTTTGTGGTTTTCACCTGATTTTTTGAGTCCCTAGGGTTCATATGCAATCATTTCCCTCACTAGAAGAATCTGGATAAGATTCTGCATTTGTCACTTATCTCCAGAAAATGTCATTGTAAACAAACACACCAAACAGAACAAGGATGCCAACTGAAGTGCTGAATTTTAGCTAAGAAAATTAAAATTCAAATGTATAGAATGGATAATCAGTGACATGGCTAATTGGTGCCTTCCACAATCTGTTCTCCTCCTGTGAAAATAAAGTGATTTGTATTTCTGTGAACTGCAAGTCTGAAAGGAAAGGAAAAAGAAACTTTTGAGTATTTGCAAATGTTGCATTACTTTTTCTATCTATCAGGGTGCAAGTAAGAGAAAAATATTTAAAAGAATTCACCAAGTTTTTTGTCAATTTGTAGGGCACACAGATGAGGGTGTTGTGGGAAAAGGCAGCTGACATTTATCTTGTCTTCTTTAGCAACATCTGCCATATCCATGCTGTTTTCATGTCCCTACGTGTTAAAGTGCTGTGCGCCTGTTTGGGAGAAGGCTGCACAAATCACATAGCTGAAGCACAGATCTGAGAATTTTTATGAATGTGGCAATCCAAATACAATTGACAGGATACAGGAAGCAAAAGAAAGAGAGTTTTGTGTCTTTACAGTGTGTATTTACAGTGTGGTGAACAGGTGAATTTAATATGTGGTGTCAAATTTATCCATGTAATAAATCACACCAAAATAAATCAAAGTCTTACTGAGCTAGAAACAGTCTTTTTTCTAACTCATTCTATAATTTCTTCTTTAACATGGAGTCTTTGTTCCCATTATGAAACTTCATATTTCTTTACTTACTTTATCAATTTGCCAATCAAGTTTCACAGTACAATAACATCAGAAATTTAATCCAATTTAAAAAATCAAAAAGGATAGGGTTTTAATAATTAGTTACTGAAATGTCAGCTCAAGTTCCTGCCATTTCAACCAAGATTCAGATCCAAACCCTTCTTTCTTTTTGTGTGGTATCCAATACAGACATACTATAGTATTCCCAAGGAAACATAAAATCTCTGCTCTATCTAGAGGTGAAATCTTTTGATTTCCTAAACTAAAGGATTGTGTGGGCAAATGTTTTGGTCCCTTAAAAATACTGAAATAACAAGCTTCTCAAAGAGGCAGAAATTTTACTTTATTGTATTGCTACAAGTCTTCTGCAGCATGACTGCTAGGCAGTCTTCCCCCACAGAGAACTGAAAAGAGAGAGAACTAACAAAAAGAGATTTATGGATAAAGCACATAAAACCTTTATGCACTGCAGTAAAGCTGAGGGCACGTTGCTGGCAGCATGGCTTTGCATGCCTGCGTGCATTTTGCAGGGAAATGGAGATGTTTGTGTGGGGAGTCAGCGGGGAGCCATACACCAGCAGGTCACCTCCCGTCAGGGATCGCTACCACCTTTGTGCCAGTGTCACCCACGAGCGGCTCCCTCGGCCCTGCTCAGCCCGCGACAAGACAGAGCTCATCCACACCTGCCTGCAGGGGAGCATCAGGCTGACACGAACAGCCACTCACCTCAGAGCAGACTGTACCCCTGTTCACGGCTGGTTTTACCCATGAGGGACTTCAACATCTGAAATCATTAAGCATCTGTGGAGCAAGTTTCTTGCAGCATCCCCACCTGGGAGACAGTCTCTTCTGCTAAGCAGTGACATTCTGGTGGTGCCATCAGTCAGGCCAGCAGGGGAAATATCTAAGAGCTCATCTATACTCACACCAGCTCAAGTTCACTTCCTTACAGCCACGTGTCCTCTCTCTCTGTAAGAAGTCTTTCAGCTGTAGGAAACCACTCCAGCTTGCATTTGCCTCGGCTCTTTCCCAGCTATAGCCCTTCCTGAGTGAACACAGACATGACTCAGCTTTTCCTTTGAAACAGAAGAAATTTGGTTCTCTTTGCAGTTCCACTGTGGTGTGGTATGACAGAATATAGATCTGTCTTTTATTTTGTTTGGAAGATGTGACACCTGTAGCAGTTGTGGATTTAATTATATTCCAGGTGCAAGAGAATCTCAGTTATGTTTGTTATGTCTCTTTATGTTTCTTCTCAGAAAACCAACTTTAAATAGGCAGAGCATTCTTTAATATCACTGATTGTGGTTGGATCTGACTTAGATCCCCATAAAAGAAATTACTACTTGTTGTCCAAAATGTTCACTTTGGCAGTTAAAAAAGTCTCTTTGACACAGATACATAAATGTGTGTATATACAAGCATGTATATTGAACAAATATCATTGTATAATTGCATCATGAATTGTATAATTAATATTTGAATTTCATAATGAGACTACATAATGAATGTCTTGGTACATAAATATACATCATTATTCAAAATGTCTTTCATATATGTACACCAACAGTAAAACTTCTTAGTCAGTACAACCATGGCAACATAAAAAGAAAGAAAATATATTTATGAAGGTTGGAGTCTCCTAACTTATGTCTCTCCAAAGAAAACTATCTCTGATAGCCTTCATTTTTTAAAAAACATAATAATATTCATTATACCTTATACATGTTTCCTATAAGTTATTGCTTAAGGATTCGTATCTGTGCAATATCACTGCCACCTTGGCTTAGGTCCTCTGCTTTATCTCCCTAGGACTATATAAGAGATGTTTTATTTGCCTAGTTCAAAACCAGCACCCCTCACAGCTTTGATAAAATTTCCTCTTTGTGTGGGATTGATTTTTTTATCACAATTTGGAGCAGGAGAGGCAAAGAGCAACTCACATTGCATGTAGCAATGGAACAAGTGGCACAATACAGTAATGAAGAGGGAAATGTAGAAAAAGAGGGTGGCTAAACTCAGTTCAGCTCCCAGCTGCAGTGATGCCTCACCTATGCAGGCGTGGGTGACTGTGGGCAGCTGTGTACTCCCCCCTGCACAAGGCAGGTCAGCACCTATGCCAGCTTCTGATTTAGCACACCCTGGGGTTCCTGGTCCTCTCTCAACCTCTTCAGCCACCCTCCAGAATCAGTCTGGGGTCACATGTACCACTTCACCACAGAGAGTGATGAAATGATTGCAATGAAGTCCAGCGGGTAAAAACAGTTCTGCTCAAACCGTTGCACAAAACTCAGTCCCCAGCTTTCATTAGGAACATGTTAACTTTTATCCATCACTCCCTTCCTCTTCTGCCTCTTTCCTGCTTAGTCCACTCCCATTCCTGTGTCAGTGGCATGTCTTTTGTGTGTCACTTAGCTGAATATCAGTGGAATGTAGTATACATGAAACATATATAAAACATTTCCGCTTCTGGAGAATCAATCCCCTCCTGGGGGAAGTTGTTTTATTTTCCTTCTTTGTAGTTCTGGGAGCAGTAAGGGAAAAGAGCTGACTCAATGGCATTTCAAAGATATAATCCCACTTAATAAATATTGAATAAAACAAATAAAAATAAGCAAATAGGAAATATCCTTCTTTCTACTTTCTTTGTAGCACCTCACTCACAGTATCAAGCAGCAAGACAGGGTTAGACTGGTGGGGGGCTTTTTCTTGTACAGCCTTGCCATGGCAGGACAAAGCAATGCACCTGCCCTGAGATCAAAGGGTTGAGAAATACAGCCTTTACAATTAAAGCTGCTATTGCTGGTGCGAAAAAAGCTGTGTATATCTGTATTTGAAGCATATTGATTTGAATCACAAACTCCAGAAACCCATCTGCAAAGTACTGATATAGGATAGACTCACTCTGACAACTCAGACAGTACCAAAAAATCCCTGATGTGTTCACTTTGACTAGTACCTGCAGGCTCTGTGCCTGACCCATTAAAATGCTTGCCTGACCCCCTCTAGATTTTCACCAGGCAGGCCAGCACAAAGAGGCAACAGAAATATACTTGGGGTGATTACACAGAAATGTGTTCCTGTGCCACACCTAATCTGAATCAAACGTGTATTTCTGGGAGATCCAGTCAAACACAGATCCAATGTTAGTAGTCATGGATTTACAGCCTGAGAAGTTTCCAGAGAAAAGACTACAGGCCCAGGAAACAGTCACAGATTCATGCAAATTGATGGCAAAGCCAATCAGTATTACAAACGGCTTCTTCACATAATAAAACCTTTAAAATCGTGTTCTTTGAAAGCTATCATTTAAGAAATGATACTTTATTTAATCCATGTCACAGGGAAGAGCATGTAACAGTTGGTGGAGGAGCCAATTCTTAGCCCAGTTTCTGATTCGGAAGTGTAGGGGAGAGATACTGCTATCAAATTGAAATTTAACTACCATACAATATCATGGCTGAGCAAAAGTCATGCAAGTAACCTTTCTGCTCACCATCTGCATGCCACAATAGCCCCTCTGAGATTTTAACTGAGATCAGAACAGTTTCCTGGTTCGATCTGGTGCAATTTTCAAGTAGTAGCACAGACCTTTGCAGATGCCTGCAAGCCGCAGGTGTGTGCCGAGCTCCTACGCTGGCAAGTTCAGAGTATCATTCTGACAACTTCATAATGCTATGGGGAGAGATTTTGGAAATGTTTCACTTCAACAGGTATTGCTTCGTGTCCCAGTTGGCTGGTGGGAGCTTGTTTCTGCCCGCTGCAGGCAGAGCCGGGTGTGTGTGTGTGAGTGCCTCTGCGGGCGTGTGTGCCCCGGGCATTTCACCGCCCGTGCCCTCCCCCGGCAGAGCCCCCCGGCCCCACGGCTCCGCCCTGACCCTCGCACAGGCAGCGGGCAAAAGGCAGCAAACTTCGCCCCGGGGAGCTGGGCTGCTCTGCTGGTCACCAGATCCTGCGGCTAGGCAGTACCGACAGCAAACGCGCGTTGTTGTGCAGCTTGATCATGATCTGCTGATCCTCTCTGGGCTGCTGGAAATATTCTTGTTTCAGTGCAACACCCTGGCTGTAGGCTTTGGGGAGACTGCTTGCAGTAATTACAGTCTGTCATAACATGAGTTTATTACAATAGTCGTGTTCTTGTAATAGGCAGGAATGTTTTTACCCTTATGAAACACACAGATGCTGGAAGATTTATGTGGATAATGCAAACAATAACGCCTTTGCAGATTACGAACCACAGCTAATCTGCATATACTGTACTGAAGAAACAGCAAGAGCAGTTTATAAAGTCATCTGCCTAAAGCCAAGATTTCAGTAAATTATTTACCTTCAAGGAAGCAACATACTCTCTTTCAGTGATGCTTCTGTTCATTGACAATTACAAGTTATTTGATGGCACTTAAAACTTGGGAAGGGTCAGGGGATTTGTCTGCTCAGGGGGAAGACTTCTGTTGGCATTTTAAAAATGTTCAGGCCCCTCCAGGAGCCAGGTACAGCATTAGACTGTCAAAGTGACACCAACATAAGCAGGTTTTAGTGCCTGAACTCTATTATTGTGGCTGCCATGGCTCAATACAGTAGAACAGGCAGCCAGATCTCTGCACTAGAGCTTGCTCACAATTATGGGAGATGTAGGTCCTTAACTCTAAAACTATTTCCATAGCCTTTTCAATCAAAGAATCACCTAATTTGGGGGTTAAAAAATATCCTTTAATCATCTTCCATAGTACAGCCACAAGGCTCTTTTTAAACAGCTACCAAAAATGAGGTTAAACTCAAATGAGGTTGGGGTTCATTTAGAACATTTTTTTTTACATCACTTATTTCCTCAGGCTTACCCACATGGTAGTGTGCAAGTTATACGTGTTTATTTATTTGTTTCAAGAAAGCTTTTTGAAGAGGTATAGCTCATCCCCCACTCACTGACAAGGACAGGGCCTGAAGATGTCTGTGACAAGCAGGCAGCTGCCACTGCAGAGAGCTTGTACAGCTTCTCAGGCTGCTCATTTGTGTCAGTGTCATCCAGGAGATGCTCTCTGTGTCTCCCACCCAAACTGCCAAACTGCCACAGGCACCTCAGCAGTAATAATCTGCACCTAGATTTGAGAAAGATTCCATGGCATGCACGGAAAGTTAACTTCTCTAAAACTGATACTTTTCTCTTGAAAGTTTTTACATCTGTGTGACAATGTTTATAGCTCCACTCTCTTGCTGTGATTAGAGGAAAAATTGCAAAGATACTTATTTGCAATTGGCAAAATGGTTCACCTGTTTTGTACAAACCACAGTGACACCTGTTATGTTCAGTCATCTCCCTGCACTTCAAGATGTCAGCAGGACATGCAAAGAAGACAAGCATAGCAGCAACATCACTGTTTCTCGGATCTGCTGTTGATTTGACTCAAGGTATTTTTACTTAAGGTATTTTCCTCCTGAAAAGCAGGTACACACCAATCAAGCACTAGTGGGGAGACTAATCAGTATTGCTTATCATTTAGAAAGCACCACAAGAATACTTGTCAATCTACAGAACATCAGTTCAGAAGAATTAAACAAACATACAGGATAGTCCTTGTTCTGAGCAGCTCAGTTTAAAAACAGGATGTAGTGGGGTTAATGATAAAAAAAAGAAAAAACAGAATAAATGTGTTACTGAAAATTATGTTTATAAGTTCTTTACTGAATAAATTTAATTGCTTAAGTATTGCTTTGGCTTGCAGAATCCTTTCAGAACTCTCAGTGTACTTGATGTTTAACTTTCTATTTTAATTTAATTGATTTTTGAAACCCTAAAGGCCCCCATATCCACAATACCCGATGCAGATTAATTCTATTTTAACATGTTACATGGTTTCATCTCCATTTGTTTAAATTTCCTACCTGATGATTTCATTTCATCCCACCTAAATCTTATACCACAAGAAACAGTAAGCAGTTCAACCCATATGCATTTTCTACCTTCCCCTCTGTTTATTGATTGCTAGTTTATCCTCCTTCATTACCTCTCCTTGGGCTCAGGGATCTTGGTCTACTGAAGTGTTTCTGATATGAAAGCTATTCCATATCTTAAGTGATATTTCTTCACCTTCTCTATACTTACATAATGTGACTGTACCCTTTTTGCAAAGATCACACAGTATTCAGAGCAGGGATGTATCACAGATTTATACAGTGGGGTAGTGTTATTGCTGCAAACAATTTAGTATCTTCAGCTGCTAGTTTAATTACATTTTGAAAAGATGCATAAAGGCTAAAATGGAAATTTAAATCTTTATAGCATCAGTCACATTGATTCTGTGACTGATATTCAAGCTTAAATTTCTAAAGACTAATTACTGATTTGGAAATCTAATTGTCCTCCTGGAGCATGTAATGCTAAGTGTTTTTGAGGCTGTAAGAAAAGACTCAGGTGCTTAGATTCTTTTGAAAACGCATTTCTGGTTGAAAAAGAAGTGTAATACTTTTGTTTCTTTCTCTCTCCAGATTGCTTTCTGAGACTGAAGCAGGAATGAAAACTCCTTATCTTATAAGTTAAAACATTTAAAATCACAAATCTCCTCTCTGTCTCTTTTTTTTAAACTAGCATTTTCTGTTTGCTCCTAGATGTTAAAGATGCAACCTGTTGCTGTAACTGGCCTAAAAGAAGCTCTTAGAAAACTCTAAAAAAAAACTCTAAAAGAGAACTCTATAATGCAAATATACATGCAGATAGCATTTTAATGGTCACACAGTAAGGAAAACTTTTCACATTATGAAACTGGTTATAGCCTATATACAAGGGTATAATGCATAACTACAGCACTTCTTATCACAGAGCATTTGGTACTTTGAGCAATATCTTGAATCAGCATAGGTTCTCTGAAGGTAATGGAGCCATGAAGATTGAAATTAGATGAAATAGGGTGAAGCAACTTTCTGATCATGGCAGAATCATATCTCTCCTGTCCCTTTCCAAAGGAATTCCAAAGGCTCCACCAGCATGACTTACCTTGCTATAGGATGTCCAGACAGTCCTTACACTGCATGTGCTAAGCATGTCACAGCCATACTGCTGACAAAGGCATTATTTACACTGACAGGTCTGATAAGAGAATGTAAACACCTTAAAAGTGCCATTCCTCTTGCACAATTAGCTCCTGGCTGCTGAATCAGCACTCTGGGGACAGCCTTCCTGCCAACCCCTCCTGTTGTTCAGCCTGCACCTATCTCTGCTGCCATCGAACCATTCCTCTTCTTCAGGGCTCCACGTGAGCTCCAGACAGCCCAGCAAAGCCTTTTGCCAGTCAACACAAAATGGTTGTGCCCTTTTTCTAATCAAAATATTGCATAAAATGACAAATTAGAAGATTAGTTGGGTGTGATAGCTGGTGAGAATCCTTAACATACAAGTATTTTCTCTTGGGTCAAGTGCACTTTTCTTGAATTACCAAACAAACACCCCTAGATTAAAAATGGGGTGAATCTCAGGTAACTATTGACTGGTTAAAATATTTTTTCTTAAGTTTGTAGGTTCCTCCAGAAGCCCCATGACTTCATTCAGGCAGAAAACCACAGTACTGTCTGAGCAGAGACAGACCTACTGTGTTTGCAAAACACATGGCACCGTCTGAAATCCTTCATCCATACTGGGTAAAAATCAATTGATTCAGACCACAGATAAAGATTTATCTTTTATTATCTTGTAAGAGATAGCAGAGCTGATGATATGATCCAACAAGTGTTTACAATCGTATTACTGTATTTCATAAGCTGTCACTCCACCCCATCCACGCACCCCTGAGCCGTAGCTGCTGTGCAGGCTGCAAGGCAGCAGAGTACACTCTGGGTGCAACTAACTGGTTGAGATGCCCAGTGAAAACAGCAGCTGTTGCATGGGAGTGAGGGAGAGGACAGAATCAGGCTCTCCTTGGGGATGCACAAGGACAGGATGAGAGACACATGCTCCAACATGGGAAATCCCAACTAGATACAAGGAAATTGCTTGCACTAGGAAGGGAGCCAAGCACTAGCACAAGTTGGCCAGTGAGGCTATGGAGTCTCCATTTGTGAAGGTATTTAAACATGGTTTGAGCAACCAGCTCCAGCTGATCTGCTCTGAGCAGGGCAAGGGGGGGAGACTACCCAATATCCAGAGGTCCCTCCTCAATTACTCTGTGATGCTGTGAGTTTATGGCCAGTTACTATATTGCAGTTGAAGAAGTGCTAGTTAACAGGTTTTGAGGACTTTTCACATCACTGTAACTATCCAGGGGAAGTAGCAAAAAAGTATTCAAGAAAATTCAAGGACAAAAAAATAACCATAATCTATTAAAAAAAAAAGAGAACAGAAATGTAGATGTTGGAGAGATGTTTCCCAACCAAGTTATTAGCTGGCAGCACAGCTTCTCAGGAAATGGAGTTCACTAAGACATGGAGAATTTCCAGCATTTTCATGCTGGAGTGTGTTTTTAACCAGACTTGAGATGAAAAATGCAGATCATATCTTTTACAGGAATAATCAAAAATATTTTAATTACTAAAAAATGTTAATAGTGTTAAAAGATCAATTCACAATACAGACATGCATATACATGCATGAACATAAATAAAATATAAATACATATGGAAATACAACAGAATACCAACACCAAAAATTCAGGAAAAGTGATACAGGGGAATCAAAATAAAATTAGAGAATATCCAAACAGAATATCACAATTCAATTTTGAATTTATTTGAAATTTTCCCATTGAAAAAAGACATTTGTTTTCAACATTCTTCTTTGTGAAATACACCTTGTACCCTGTGGAGCAGCATTTTCCAAAGGGCAAGTTCAGTGTCAAAACTTTACATCAGTTCTCTTCAGCTATTTCTCCAAAGGCCAGAATCTTTGAGGAACAGGAGGAATACAACTCCTACTTTACCAAGCCACAGTTTTCCTTTCATCACAATAAAGCAGTGAATTTTTCACATTTGTTACACATTCCTGTAATGTTTCACGAAACAGCATCTACAAATTTTACTGCCCTGTGTCTTTCCAGACCACCCTAACAAACAACTTCTGCTTTATTTTTAGAATTAGCCCTTCTTGCTGGCTTTTATTTTCCTGTGCCACCCTAGCATGATTTACTGTAATTCAAATTTAACTATTAGTTTGCTGCACTGCACCCTTGACTCTATGGCACAAATAATACTTGCCAATTTCCCTCCAAGCCCTCACCACTCAGGCTATTTGAGTACCCCAAGTGTTGATGAACAAAAAGGACATAAATAATGTAACTTTCTTACTTCAAAGTGTGTAGGAAAGGTAGTGAAATTAGCTTCCCAGAGATCCTAGCAATCAGTCCTCACTATATTAAAGTTGTGACACTGTGCATTATGTTCCTGGGTGTAAGCATGTGACATTTATGGATGTGAGTTATGGCTCAGAAAGGAGATTTGTGCTTCCAGTGGTATAATGCCACTAAAGGTCATGTCAGAAGAACTGGAAGTCTCTGTATCACAAGATTATAAAGACCCCTGATGTTTCAAACTCATAGTAGTAAAAAATGAGAGTGACTGGGGCTACTGCACAGTTAGTGTCTGAAGCAGCTGCTGCTCCACAGTCGGTCAGGAAAAGGTTAAGATTTTCTGGAAGTGATATCTCCACAGATGGCAAATTCCTCTTTCTGTTCAAATAAGACTGTCAAAACCAAAACAACCTCTTTCCCAGAGAAAGAAAACTAATTTTCCACGAATTCAACCCGTCTTTCTTCCACCATTTCCTCAGCTGTTGGTTCACTGCCAGCTCACTACATCCTCAGCCCTCACTCCCAGTGGTTCTCAGAAAAGATCGTGTTTGCTGCTTGCTGTTGATTCCCAGCCCTGGTTACCCTACTCTTGCAGTGAACATTACATTCCCCTTCTCCCTGCTCTCATTCCTACTTTTTTCTCTTACCTTTGTGGTTCCATCCCCAGTTTGTGATATCATGTGCTGTTTGAGCAAAAGACACTACCTCTCCCTAAAAAATCTGACTCATTCACACCACTGAACTCAAAAAGTTAATTGCTTCAGGGGTTTATTCATCTCAACAGCATCAAGCTAAGCCCCTTTTTCTGATGATTCAGTTTCAAATCTGTGTGTCACCAGCTTTTTTGCAGCTCTTCTCTTGTTTTCCTGTGACAGTCTTCATTTGCTTCACCAAGATCTTTAAACTCAGCAGACTTCAAGAGCTGCAGTGGTATTCTTTTTTTTTTCCCCCTTTGGCCTTCCTCCAAGGCTTAAAAGGCTTCTCTTATATTCTCCCTTTTGTTTTTTATCATGTAAGAAGAATCATCTATAGATCACTACTAGTTGAGCTCAACCATTAGAATGAAATGTCTTAATGAAGTCCTGTATCCTTTTGTGAATGCATGAACACTCATCTTTGAGGATGTGGATGTGCAAATTTGCCTTTTCTATGAACCTAAAACTTTCTCAGTAGCAGACACATTTCTCCAGGAGGTGTTGTAGTTGTGTTCATAGTCTATGGCTTAGAGGCATCAGTAACTTACACATTACTGCACTTCCAGTCAGTTTCATACTCTCACACAGCTATACAAGTATGGGGGGTTATGTTCTAAGGATTTATATAAAAATCTGCTCAATAACATAATAAATAATAATAATAATATATAGTATTATTATTATATAATAAAATAATAAAAATAATAATAAATAGCCTTTATTAGGTAAAAAAGACAGCAGAACAGAATTTTGATTACCATCACTTGAATGATAATGTGGAAATGTGGAAAAACACATTTATGTGAGAGTACAACATTTTTTAGGGATTTCCATGGAATTTTGAAATCTCAGCCTTTCTGTAGGTCTTGGCTGCATGTGCGTGCAGATATTCATTTAGCTTGTGTCTACACACACAAATCAGATGGCAAAACTGGAGCTGCACAGTGGTGTGGCAGAGGCACTGCTAGTGGTGTGGCTGGCAATGTTTTCATCATTTTCAAGGAGTGAAACTTCATATAATTGCTTTTTGAACATGTAAAAAACTACAGCAGAACTGAGGAAGAAAATGCCCCAGCTGAGAAAGAAAATCCCTGGCCAAACTATTCATGCAGATGTCTCACTCCAGCTCTTGCAAGGGAGACATAGCAGACAAATTTCAAGCCACCTAATTTCAGTGCTGTGCTAACCCAGTGGATATGCCACTTTCAAGCATATATTCTGCCTGCATTCCCTGCAAAACACTCACATGGGCTCCTCTTCCAGTCTCTTTCTATAAGCAGCTATACTACCTGAACTATGCAGTGGGTATACACACAAACACTGGTTTAGCTCTACATTGCACTTGTTCAGCTGATGAGTAACTTGGAAGAGAGGCTATGTGTGCTTCAGAGCTCAACTAAACAGGGGAACCTCCCCAAAAAGCTATACTTACAGTGTCAGGGTCCGGGGCCAGCTTTGGTCTTAGAGTGACTAAGGCACTTATACAGAAAGCCTCACTTCTGTGAGAAGGGCCTCCAGAAGACACCTACATTCAGGAAAAGATAAATACTTTCCACAGGAAGACTGTGAAATCCTTTTCTGATATTATCACATATTTTCTAACTATATCGCACACAAAAATTATTACTTCAGCATCTATTCCTACTGCCAATGTTTTGAACTCCACTTTCACTCCATTCCTAATTCTAACCCACCTTTATCAGCATCTCTCCCAAAATCAGTGACCTCTGTCAGTGCCTGACTGCCCAAAGAGCCCTGTGTGCCATGCCTTAACTGGCTGGTTTGCTTATGACTGTGCCAATTACTCTTGATGGCAGGGACCTTCATGGGCTAAGGGAATGGAAAGCTGTCTCTCATTTTGCTAATCATAATTCCAATTATCAAACAGGATCCACTATTGTTTTTCTTAGCCCTGTTTTCACAGTAGTAGCCATGAATTTTCATGTAGCCTTTGAGTAAACTGTTCTGGCTGCCCAATTTCTTTTATTATAAATACTATCTCAAGCTGTTGATCCCTGGGCTTTCCCAACTCAATCAGAGTAAAATCTAGCTTGCTCAGTCTCAGCTAAGAAGCAACCTGTTTCCCTAGCTCTCAAACAAAGTCAAACCAGTCAGTTTTTACATTGGAAAATCCTTACAAAATATGTCTCTAGTAACTCCAAGGAGTTTCTCAGTTGTTTAATCAAACTATCCCATGACAAATTGGCACTTTTAAGCAGAATAAAGTCTAATAATTCTTGCATTTCTGTAGATAAATGTTAAATGAGGACAATGTGGCAAAATTCCAGATATCTTGCTGGAAAGCAAAAAGGTTAATTAATCCTCAGTGTAGTTTCAATCATGAACAAATAAAAATGTTTAAAGAGCTTCAGGGTTTAGATTTCAGCAGAGGCTGCTATGCATACAGCAAGACTGTGATGTTCTTCATCAGTGTCTGGTGCTCCACAGAGATTTTTCTGTATGTGTCCAAAAATTCAGGATTTGAGTTTTATTCACATAACAAAGCTTAGGCTGAATGGCTGAGCCAAGCTTACCAAGATGTCAGGACATCTTTCTAGTTTTAATCATTATTTCTCCTCTTTACCATCTCTCCAGCACCTGATCTCTTTTCCCTTCAGAGATCACTGCTGCCAGTTCCACACCAGAGACAGGCTATGACCACAATCTGGCATTTCTAACCACTGCAGACTGGGGTGTAGTCCATGACAGGAATTTGCCTGTTAAACATTGTGTCCTAAGACTGCAGTGACACGAAAAAAACTTATTCTTCTACCATGGTCTCCTGTCTTAGACACTGCATTTTCCCAAAAGTCTGACTTTTCTATTTATAGAAAAAATATGAGGCATTTTGTGCTGTATTATAATTGGACAAACATTGAGTAAAAGATCGTAATTTCTAGGAGACCCCCAAACTGATAGCTCTGATCCTACATCAGTCAGAGGAGATTCTTGCCATGATTTCAATGGGAATCAAATCAGCTCCCAAGTCTCATGAATGATGCTTACAGGTGAGCTTGTATTTGCTGCTGGCTGTTTGGGAGTTTGGCATATGAAAATTCAGACCTGCAGCTGCTGCACCCAGGAGCTCAACTCACAGCACATGATCCAGTGAGAGTGCAGCGAGTGTGACAAGCACAGTGACTTACAGAACAAGGTGGCACACCCAGCTTCAGCATTTAAAGAGCTGAAACCTGATGTCTTTGCAGGAGGACAGAAAGCACTATTAATGTGTATTACAAGGATGTAAATCCAAGCTGTGAAACGGAACTGTGAAATAAGCCACGGACAAAACTAAAGATCTGAGTTTTGTATTTATCTGCTATGTGAAAATAGAACCTTGGATACAAGAGCACTTAAAGCCAGGGCAGGACTTCAGACTCGAATCTAATTTTTCCTTCTTGTATGTTTTTCAAAACTATGTTCAAATTTAATCTAACAAAATTTCAGGCCCAGACCCAAAATTTCAATTCAGACTCATCTCTACTAAAAATAAGTTACCCAATTTATGCCATTAAAATCCAAATTTGTCCTAATTTCTAGGAAGTTCAACCTCAGTTAAACTGATTCTGAAGTTCTATGGTGAAGTTCAGGTTCATACATTTGGAGAATGGAAACATTTGGAGAAATTATGATACCTAGATTAAGAGGAAAATACAAGGATGAAAATCAGAAGGAGAATATTGAGAAGACCAGCTGACTGCCAAGAGAAGGGAAAGAACAGAACACAGTTGTTCTGTTCACACTTCTATCAGGTAGGACATAGTTCTAGTGTGGAAGCTGTGGAGATAGTATGAAATGTCTATGTTATCATAAATCTTGGTTTTCAGGTAGACTTGCTGGAATGAGAACATTCCCATTCTAACCAGTGATGCAGATCTGCAACTGGAACTGACTTGTATCTCTCTTGGAAATGATGGCATCTGACTGCTTTCACCCTGTGAGAAGGTATTTAGTATTTTAGATAGCTGACACACCCTGGCATGATGATGTAGAAATTACATGAATCTGGGGTAACAGAACCAAGCTGAAGTAACTTAGTACCAGTGACATCTCTTCAATGGTGAAAGACCCTTATATTAAAACTAAACTATTATTTTAAATATGGTTTCCTCTAAACAGAAATGGTAACATTTTTTCTCCAGCCCTGAGAAGGTCATTTCCATAAATGGACACACGTGTGGAATACTACTGTTTCAGTTTTGCTATTCTTGATAGAGAAGAAAACCACAAGTCCTTGCTGGCTCTATACTCAGAAAGACAGAAGGAAAAGCACTAAGTGACCACTTGCTATGCAAGCACAGCCTGAGATGTATGTAAAATCTGGTAAGAAATAAAACCATTTTTCATTCTCAGTGAGACCAAAGGTATAAACCTCACACATGGTGTCTCCTTGGTCAGCAAGATCCACACAGGCTGTTGAACTCTGCAGAAACTGCTCTGTGTTAATGCTCACTCTCTCTCTTGTGTGCTCACCATTGAAAGTAACTCCGCTAGGTGCTGCACAGAACCAAAAAGGTCATTATTATTATTCAGACAAGAAAGGAACACTCAGAGTGACATGTAAAAAGCACCTTGCAACTGCCTTTAGAAGGGCAGTGATATTGCAGAAACCCAACAAAATTATATGAAACTCAATATGATATTGTGGGTTTTGTCCTTTTCATTATCCACAATTCTGTTTGCCGATTTATCATGTGCATGTGGGAAACTGTGCATCCAGCCTCGGGTGCAGTTGTTTGCTGCACTGTTTTGCATGCTCCATACAAAGCTTTGGCATACATGGACCAAGTGCAGATTCCATAAGACCTACACAGGGCAGTGATGGTTGTGCTGCAGAAACACTCAAGAGGTAAGAGCAGGGCCACTCATGGAAAGGGAGCCCAGACTATGTGCCAGAGAAGCCTGATAGGATAAAGAAGTTTGAAATTGTAGGATGGTTCTAAAACTCAGCTAAGACTTGCATGGGACTGTAGTGAACAGCAGACTGAATTTTATTCCTCTCATAAAAAAGAGAGGAAATCCGAGAAGTGTTAAAAAATTTTGTGAAAAGAAGAAAGCAGAAGCAGTAGCTACAGAAGAAATTGAGATCAAAGATGGAGATTTTTTTTAGGGTGGAAAAGTCAGAAACTTGTTTGCATGTGCAGCAAAAAATACCAGAACAAAAAGAAATTAATGTAGTAAGAAGAAGAGAGTAGAGATGGAGGGGTGCAACCAGAGGTCAGCCTCCAGCAAAGGTATATTCCCTACTTCTCATCCCACACACCACAACTACCAGCCATAGAGTGCCTGTAGCTTGCACAGCACCACCATTTTCTCTAGGCAGCTGCTTAACTGATTATACTTCTCTTTAACCATTCTGGAATGTGTTTCTAAGACCTTTTGGCTGATCATTGCAGTGATTGCAGTGGGCCAAGGAGCAATAATGACAAACCTGACCTGGGCTCTTGCACCTGTGAGTGTGGGCACATACAAACTCTGGGCATGGCCTGTGCTCAAAGTACCCTCAAATTTTTAATATACGTTTTCCCCAAAGTGGCGGCATAGTCCGGGAAATTAAATCTTGTCTCTGGAGCATTGCACTGGGACCCACAGTGCATTTTTAATTCCATGCCTCATACACAGCAATTTGTTGATGATTACTCACACAGTGAACTGCACAGTTCACACACATAGCAATTGCTGGGAAGGATCTTCCAAGTTAAAACATTAATAATTTTTGACAGATGTGGAAAAAGTTTAATTAAGGTGAAGCTTTCTTGGTTTTCTTTTCCTTTTTGTGAGACATTCAGCATTTGTCTCAGCCCCAACATTAGTTAAGTGTACTTGGTGTTCACACAAGAGTTTGAGGCTGTTGAGCATCCCAGAGGGCTGGGGACACAAGTCCAAGGCTAAACTTTTCTTAAGGAAACATTTCAGGTTACCTTTAAAATTATAGGCCAAATGGCAACAATAAAACAGGTAATAAATTACTATCACAACCAGAGCCCCGTATCTCCTTTGCAAGCAAACATCTGAACAAGACCAAACTACCGGTAGTGCAATAAAACACAAAGGGTGTGGAGTTTGTAACATGAAGACATAATTTCTGCTTCATGAATCTACTTATAGAAAGAGGAATTAATTTCTCGGAAGTAAGCAAGTTCATTTAAACAGAAAATAAACTTCAAAGAGAATCATAAAAAGGGAGGACAAACACAGAGATCACTTTGTTTTGAACTCTGTACAATTGCTCAATAAAAATGCCTGCTATTCAAATTTAATTTTTGGTTTTAACATTACAGTTTCTTTTGCTACTCTTGGCAAAATTATGTTCTTATCCTGTAGGCACTTCTGTCATTACATTTTTTTTTTTAGCCTCTGAGCTTAAGGCTTCACAGGGACACCAGAGTTCATTCCCACAGACTGGCCTCCAGGATCATCCAAAAGTGTGGAGTGATATTTTCAGATATGGACACCATATCTGCAAAAACAGTACAAGTTAGCTGAAAGTTTGAGAAACTGGATGTGTCACTGCTGCAGAAAAAAAATTCCATTCTTCATTCTTTCTTTTCAAGCTACAATATCAGGATCATTTTGGTCATCTGCTACACTGAAAGCTGGGAAAAGAAAATAAAGTTCCTTATTTACTCATAGGCTTCTCCTTCTCTTGTGACCATCAAACTCACCTGGAGCATGAAAAGTTTCTGTAGAATATGGCATTGTTTTGGTCTGGTTAATATTTCTTTTTGTAAAGCTTTTAATCTTGTTTTTCAAACAGTGCTAGCACCAAAATGACCTGCCAGCTTTTATTTTTTAAGAAGTATGACTGGTCAGATTCCCAGGAATAACTATTTAAGCCAGAGGGCATTTGGTAGCCAAAGAGCCTCTACACTTATAAACAAGAATTCTATAAAACATTGCTTCAGGCAGAAAAATGTGGCAGATAAGGCACTGCTGGATGACAGTTATATTTTCCTCAAAGTAGGAAAAACAATGTCATAGTTCCCAAAGGCCCCATCTCTGTAGGCTTGAAATAGAGCAAAAAATTAAAAAGAATGAAAAAGAAAGCAAGCACAGTTTTCCATTTCTCAAGAACCATCAGTAATAAAAAGACAATGGATAAGCCTTTCTTGCACTGTATGTAATATTTTTGCATCTAAAAAAACAATGGATAAGCCTTTCTTGCACTGTGTGTAGTATTTTTGCATCTTCATGAATGTTATGTATACAAAGCATATACAAAGATGTCAAGAAAAATAACACCATCAGTGGAACCACAGAGTTGAGAAAAAAGGCATTCAAAGGCAGGGAAACACAGTCTTAAAATAAAATATTATCCCTGAACTTTATCCTCCTATATTTATTCTAAAATATTTGATTTGTTATAGAAATAAAGAGAAATATTGGTGTGTCCAAGAACACACACACAAAAAAAATTTTGCACAATTCAGTGGATTATCCTTCATGAAAAGTAATGTTTGGCCCTCGCACTTCTATAGGCTGGAGAACTTCACCTTTGCTGCAAGCCTGCCATATTTGAATTGCAGAAGTGTATTAATTAATCTAACTTTGGTTAAACTGTCTTATTGCTCAGTTATCCTTGCACAATGAAGGTGTGGTTTTGTTGGGGGAAGAGTTATTTAATGTGTTTGGAATGAAAAATGCAGTAGATACATTCTTCTTACTGCAAAGGAACAAACTATGAAACTCAATTAAATTTAGTAAAATTGTACACCTTTGGTATAAGGATTTAGAAATCTAAACTAAAGATCCTTTTTTAACCCACACAAATATTAATGGTCTCATAAATTAGGCAACACACACTCTGAGTACATCCTTTTTTGGTTGTTTGCTTGGTTTTGTTTATGTGAAATAAAAATAATAATGAATTCATTATCTGCCTACATTGATATCAGCCAGGGACAGTTAATTAAGTACTTTACAAATGCACTATTGAACAAAGTGTTCCTGTAGGATAAAAACAAATTAAGTGTAGTATTAATTCCTGTGTTTATGGATTAGAATCAAGGATTCCTGCAGCATGGTGGAGGTTATCTACTGAAGCCACAGAAAAGAAAACAGAGGATACCGAGACCACAGGAAACCCATTACACCCAAATGTAATTATGAGCTAAGTAATGTGGTACTGGGATATTTCAGACAGAATGTTTCCACTAGGAATGGAAGAATATTCATGGAAATGTGCATTGCTTCACTTAAATCTGAAGCATTTTGTATACAGTTCTGGTCACTCATTATTCAGAAGGGGTGAATTCAGGATGCAAAAGCAGTGCAGATGACTGGCATGAGCCAAAGAACGGATGGGCTACCACACATGAAAATACAATAGGCTCATTTGTTTAACCTAGTGAAGTGAAGGTCATTAGTGAAAATGGAATCAAGCATAACACCAGAAAGCTAAAATAACTTTTTCAGCGATTGCATAATGCTGATATTTGATTGAAATTGGAATTTTGACATTTTTACAATAATGTAGATCCTTAACCAGCAAAGAAATACATTTCTGAAACAGACACTAAGTGAAAATAGAAACCTAATTGCTTTACAGAGGGACACAATTAACTTAGGAGAGGGATTGTATGATCCAGTTGCCTGCAACAGGAGAGACACAGACTTGATGATCCAAAATGTCCTTTTGAATTATATCATCCTACCTAATAGGTATTAATCCTATAGGAATGGTATAACCCACAGGGTTAATGGGGTCCAGCCATCCATAGAAGACAGGGCACCACCAACGTTTCAAGGATTGCAACAGCTGACAGATACTACCATCTCAAAATGACTTTTAAATTTAAATCAAACACTCTCAGGCAACTGAGAGTTGCCTGATTTACTGTTTTCCTGAAATCACTCTTGTTTTTTATGGCTATGAACATGCTGCCAGTGGCTGTCCCTGCTAAAAGCAGCTTCCAGTTCATAGGTTACCCAGACTGTGCTGTGTGGAGTCTCTTCTCTGCCCAGGCTCCTCTGCCAAGTGCTGCCCAGTGACAGCCCTGCTGCAAACTGCCTTGCACTGAGCACAAGCACTCAGGGAGCTGGAAACTCTGCACAGAACATGCAGTAAACCTAGAGCACTGTGGGAGGGACCAGCAGTGTTAAAACAGCCAGGATTTGGAAATTTTGGCTTTCAGGAAGAGGACAGTTTGTTACCATGAACTGTGGATCCTGGAGTGTTCCAAGTCTGGCTTTTTGACTTCAGCCTGTTTCCATCAAGGATCATCTTTCTGTTGAATGGGGTGGTACCACCCAAAGGTCACTTTCTGGTCTATCTGCAACATTGTCACCACAAGGTGAAACTGCAGCTACTGTTTATCTGAAAAGTTTTGTCCACCTACAGCCATCGCCTGCCATTCCCTCTGCAATCTCACTAAGACATCAGCACTGACAAAAAGCTCAGCTGGAAAAGGAGTCTGTGTTAGCAATGTGGCTGGCATTCTGCCTCCTGCAGCTGAGGTCACTTCTGAGCACTTCTGAGTCTCTAGTGGCCCACTCAGACAGATGGCCTGAAACTCTCTCCCTCTGTTCAGTTTCCCAGTGATGCAGCAGGTTTGCACTTGGACTATTGCACTGGCCTTGCTCCCTAGCAGTGATAGTATCTATAAATGCTATTTTTCTTGCCTTGTATATTCCCTAGCCAGCCACCAGAGTTGTTGAAATACTTCATGATCCTGTGTTCCCATTCCACTCAAAAGCTCCAAGCAGCCCTGCAAACCATTCCCCCTAATTCATGGAAACAACTTAGCTTTGCTGGAAGATTTTATTTAAATTATTTCAGATTTGGGTTAGAATGCTTCTTTTTCATTCCCTTGTGAAACACTCATCACTCTCACTCATGCAGGTCTTTTGATTTCAGAGGCCAGAGATGTGAAACACAAACTCTGCCTTCTTTGCACAGCCTATAAACAACCATAACTGTCTAGGATGAAGTCCATTTCACTTCCCCTTAGCCATCACAAAGTCAGCCTAAGTCAGTAATTTAGACTGTTTCTATAATGGTTGGAAAGAAGAAATTTCTTTTAGAAGGAAAACGTCTCCTAGAAGTAGATGAGTCTATGATCGATGGTTTATGTCTTTATAGTACTTTATAATAGAAACTAATTATTTCTGGCTCTTCAACACTAAGTAAAACTTTGTAGCCCATTTCAGAGAAGGTAAATAGAAGCACACATCTAACTAGTCAAAAGACAGACTGGCAACCATTGTCAAAGTCACAAGACAAAGAAAGAAGATCCTCAATCACAATCCTGTGCTAAGACCATTACGCCTCTTTCAACAAACACCTTTGTATTTGTTGCCTGCAAACATATCAGCAGCAGTTTTACACAGGTTATTAATTGCTGGTAGTGCCTTGCCTAGAAGTGTAGTCACACACAAAGGATTTTCTGTAACTGGGTGGCCAGTCCATTCTTAACCCCTTCAAGCCAGCTTGAAAAGAGCAGTTAGGTTCCACATCCAGAGCCATTCTAAGTGATACTTCACTGCTCCAGAATTGGTGAAATTCCAGTGAAGACACAATTGTACCAGGAAAGTGTTGTTGATTTCTTGTTTTTTTCCCTAGGAAAGGGATATGATCAAAAGCAATCTTTCCTCTGACCATAACTGTGGAAGGCTTGCCAGCTCCAAACATATTTTCTAGAGTAGAGCAGACCTCAAGCCTTCACAAGTACTATGTCACCTTCCATATATAAGAGGCAGGCCAGTGAACCTTCAAGTTCTTAGGTTACCCAAGCCACTATGTGTATATTTGTAATAATATACACATTTACACATATTCGAGTGTACCCAGAAGTGTTTGCATGAGCACACAAACAATTTCATAATTTTTAGGAGTAACTCTTGATTCTGAAATACTTGTTCTTGCTAATGAAGTATACAGCTCACCAGAAATTTGTATGCACCTATAGGGGAACTCCAAAGAGATATCTTTCCCTTTATCATGCTGGACTTAGCCTTCTGAAAAGACTGACCAGATCAGGAAGAGAGAGGTGTGGCTATAAAGCCAGGTGAATAATTTGTGCTGCAATGGAGCTGTAAAATCATTGGGCAAACACTTACTGTATCTCTAATCCATTGAGCTGCTTAATGTAGAGTGTATGTTGTGGAGAAACTCAGCTGTGTCATACGAGAGGCTGCATGGAGTCCTGAATTCTTATTGCTAGCTTATCAGAAAGAGTCATATAACAAAGAAATTGCTCTTTTTCAAACAGTTCAGTTGCTGAGAGCAGAAAATAGTGAGTTTGTTTGTGGTAAAGACAGCACTACACCCTGCACTCATCCTGCTATGGTACAGAAAGAGATAATGTAAGAATGCAAAGCAATAGCATTTTAATTTCAGGTTGTAAATGCTACACTCTGCTCTTCACGCCCCATGCTTCATGCCGAGGAAGAGCTGCAGCATGCCAGACAGGAGCTCTTTTCAGTGAGCAGAAACAAAGCTGAGGAAACTGAAAAACTACACTGGTTTACTGCATTTAAACTCCCTTCTCTTGGTAAGCAACAGTCACACCAGCAAGCCACAAACCAAGAGACACCTTAATGGTCCAGGAAGTTCAGAGATCTTTGAGTTATATATTGAGCAATGCAGGTGCAGGCTGCAGATGGGAGGTTCGGGTGTGAAAGCATGCCAAGTGCATAACAAAACTCGATTGAAAGAAGCCAGTATTAAGATCTCAGTCTGAATTCATTACACATAGATGGCAGGAATTCCACAGATACCCTGTGTGAAACAAGAGAGTTGTCAAGGTTCCTTAGTGTGCGAGCCACTGGCATAAAAAGGGACCTGCATTTCTTTGCTCTCTCTCAATTACACATCCAAGGATATCTTCTGCTAAATATGCACGGGCAAATAACTTCTTAATCCAACACAGCTGAAGTGACTGTACTCACAGAATCAATGTTTTTTCAAGATTTTTGGCTAATTATTTCAGAATTAAGTGAATATTTTGCTGGTCTTACCCCATCATGCTATTTCATCTGTAAATTATAAGAGGTAATAACAGAGGTGTCTCTCTTACGCATAAAGCTTAGAAAGCTTAGCAATCCTATCAAAGTAGGCCCTTGCATTTCCTTGGAACCATTGACATACTGGCGTTTAGAATCTGGGCCATTGTTCATACAGTGTTTTTGATATATAAAGCCCCATGCCTACACTAACTACTCCATTACTGTTGACACATACTTAAGAGACAGATTTTACGATTTATTCTTCATGCCTTACATTTCTTTGCTTAGGTTCCAATTCTTCCTAACCTTTACGGCCAGCATTTTAAGTTTACACATTAGCAATTATTATACCAGAACTATATGCAGTATATTAGGTTAGACATACACAAGTCTTTGTAGAATGTAGGAAACCACAAAGACTGAAATTCTCTCTCCTCAAGTGTCTTTGAAACTACCCCTAAACTTTTATTCCAACTTAAGGATGCAAATAGGATTTATGCATGAAATGGACTGTTGCTGGCTATTAGTGCAGGGGTGAATTTGGTCTGGTGGGTGTGTGTGTTGATTTTCCACTCCAGAACTTCTTATCCTCCCAAGTCTTCATTACTACCTGCCAAGATTGCTATTGTTAGATTTGATTTTTTGTACACCTGAAGAAAGATTTATAACCTTTATAGTCAAAGTATTCACATCTGATCCTTTTTCTATTTGCTTTTAACTCTTTTCCCCAGCCCTGACCATAGCTGCTTGAAAAAGTTTAAATGGCTTGATGATGTTTTTATTAATTATTCATGTAACTAAAAGCTAGTTTATTAACTGAGTAGGTCTTGGTTTCTGGAGTACTGGGGAAAAAGCATGTCACTGAGGACTTCTCTAAGTTTATGGTGTCCATGTAAGAGGTTCTAACTTTCTCAAGTGCTTATTTCTGAGAACTTACACCTCCAAAGGACTGGTGTTTGCAACAATTTTCTTTGGAAGATTTGGTAGTTTAAACATTTCAGACTTAGTGGCAAATTTTAAAGCAAGTTAATAGACCTTTTTGAGAAAAACATTAATTCGTATTTTGTGTTATATAATTGTTTCCCTAAGGCAATAAAATTCAACTGCTTTTGAAAACGAATGTTATTTTACCTCTCTTGTTTTTTAAAATAGTACTTCCTTAAGCTTGATAGCTTGATTCTTAAATTAAAGTACTCTTTCTATTTTCACATTACATCTTAAATAACTGACGCATTTTATGATCCTCCCTGGAACCCAATAAGTAAAGCTCTGATTTGAGACTTGTGTATCATGAATTTATAGTTCTTGCCTGCCACAAGCACACTCTAAAAAGAGATGAAACTTTATGCCAGAATGTAATGCTATTCAAGTATTCAAGTATAGAAGAACAAAAGACCAAATAGTTGAAAATGGATTAAAAGAGCCATTAGTATTATCCAAGAAAAATACATATATTCTGTACAAAACTGGAGTTCCACAAATGACAAACTCTAAATTTTCAGCTATTCATTGAATAAACACCTGTAGCAGATTGTCCAGGCCTTTTACTAGAAGTATGCACAATACATTTCCCTCTCCAGATGTACTCTGCAACTGCTTCATAAAGAGAAGAAATGGCAACAGGCTCAATGGAAGAGGCCAAAGGCAGACTTTGGACATTGTCTGCCCTGAAGAGATGACAGGACAGAGTTGATGCCTGCAGAAATAAATACAGCATATTTATTTATAAAATATTTTCTTTGTAAATACAACTTTTATTTATTTTAAAAAATAACCTTCAGGATTTCTACAGCAGATTTTTATGATGGTATTTCTAAATAACTGATCACCAAAGGTTAAATTTCTTCACTGATGAGAATCTGCTTTTGCCAAGCCTCACTGGTGAGGTTTTGCTGAAGCAGTTCCTTTGAGAGGTCCTCACTTACAGGAATAACTTTTCTGCTCATAAAGGATGCAAAGAAGCCTGAGGGCAGCATGCTTTCAGTGTAGACAGAGAAGAGTAAACTGAAAAGCCATCTTCATGTTCTCCTAATCTCGTTCGTCTTAGTCCCATGTAATTCAGACATCCCAGACAAACTCTTCAATATGCACACGAGCAGCAGTGCCATCCTAGCAGCAATACACTTGAAAAAGGCTGCCATTGCTCACATTCCCATTACTCTTCCCACACCCATCCCTACTAAAACCCTCTTATCAAGTTTCTGAAAGCGTCTTTGGATCTTTGGAAAGTGCCACTTGGCTATTTGGGTTACTGTTCCAGGTTAACTGTCTCCTCTCTAAAGACCTCTTCTCTTCCATCTCTCTTGGACACAGTATGGATAAGGTTTTCATCTACAGTTTGTATAGATCCAACAAGCCATGTTTTGATGTGACCCAGGAGAGGTAAAATCTAATTTCTGAATAGTTTTCAGTAACTTTTTCCTGTTTTGGGAACTGTTTTATTTCTGTTTAATTGTTACTATAGATACTGGAACTAAGCCTTATAAAGTTACATAACCAGCCTCTGCAGAGGCGAGGGCAAGGGTGTCTGGAGGGACATAACACCCTCCTGTGCAAATCTGACACAGAGAACATTTGGTGCAAAAGTGCTGGGTGAGAAAGGTACCGTTCACACCTCTCTCCAGGTCTGGGAGGCTGTGTGCCTGCCTTGAGGCCCATAAGGGACAGAACATGGCTGAAACATCTGGGGACAACAGGATGAAACTAGTCATAGGACAGTCATAAAAAACATCGAAAGGGCAACAGCAGATATTGTTCATTCAGAGGGACAGCAACACATACTAGCAGACGCTCCACAGCTTGGAAACAGGAATGAAGGTACATTGCATTTGTCTGAACTATTCAGGACAGTAATGTGTACAGAAACCAGCCACCTTGGAAGAAGCTAAGTCTAGGCCCAGGGTGTAGAGTGGCCAAGCACACCAGCTAACTAGCCCAAATAGCGGAGCTAGTCAGTTGTTGTGTCACTGCTGTCTCTGTGCCCAAGATCTGTGGTGGTGGCTGGATAAGAACAGTTCAAAAATCACCAGTTTCCTCAGCGCAAACTCTTAGCAATGTTACCTAACCACGGTATTATGCTCATGGCCTCAGGCATTTTTCTATTACTCATGAATATTTCTTTATCATATGGTCGGGAAAAAGAAGTTTCTAAACCAAGTTATATATTAATTTGGCTTTTTCACCATCATGTTCATAATTTAGGAAATTGCTTAGGAAAAGTCCACTATCCTCACAGCCCAGAAATTCTCTGTTGCTCCACCAAATACAACTGATCTCCAAGTGGACACCTGCACGTTAGAGGGGAAGGATAGTCCACTGCTTTGCCAATGTTTTGGACAAAACCAGGTTCAGCTCTTGACCTCTTGAAACATTGAAGCCTAAATCCCCAATTCTGAACTGAGATAGACATATGAACATTTAACAGAGTATCTACTAACTCAGACAGTGTAATTTTTATGCTTCCCTGCTGACACTACCAGTTTCCTAAAAATGGCGATCATGTTTCCCTATTTCACAGAGCTGCAGCAAAGAAATTCCCTTAGCAAGCATGTGATGTTTGTCATCAAAGTCTAAAGAAAAGTACTGAAGAAGAGCTAAAATGGAAATTCCCTGTATCCCAGGCACATAAAATGCCTAAATGCTTTTTATTTAAATTAGTGTCCATTTTAATATTGCCTTTCTTGGCAACTGCTACAAATGGTCCCTTTACAACCAGTGCAGATGCTGCTGCTTCTTTAGTGGAAAAAAGGAGAGAGCTCAACAAGACAGAGACATCAGACACAACCATTTAGGACCAGAAGTAAGAATTAATCAACATCACATGGCATTAATACAGACAAGCAGATTTTGTGAACAGAAACCTTGTTTCACCTTGTTCCGCCTGCATATACCTGCTACCCCAGTTTTGTATCTCACAGCTCTATCTCACTGCCAATTATACTGATACCAGAACTTTTAACCCATATGTAGCTCTTAATTAAATAAAGGCCATTTAGATACTCTTCACAAGCTATGAGCATAGTGTAATACTTGAAAGGCCCCAGCACCATTTGAAATTAGTGCACACATAAATTAGTAGATGTTTCCCAAAGCATGTAAAACAGGTCAGACACAGGTCCACTGCATTTCTACATTTAAAAAGCAGGGTTTATGTAAACACAATGAGGGATAGTAAATAATCCAGCACTGAGAAGGAAAGTAGGAGGTCCTGACTCCGGTGCTTGTAATACATATGTATATATATACACACATACATTTTAATTCTATTTCCACCTTCTGTTATTAAAAATGAAATGAAATGAAATGAAATGAAATAAAATAAAATAAAATAAAAATAAAGCCCCCCACAAAAAACCTCCAAAACCAACAAACGAAATTTTAAAAGCCCAGTTTGCCTTGAGAAATGCCAATAGAGAACAATTTCTATGATGTACTGACTCCCCCACAGCCCAGGTTTGGCTGGGATAGACTTGATTTTTTTCCTAGTAGCTGCTACATGGCTGGGGTTTGCATTTAGTATGATAATAATGTTGATAACACACTGAAGTTTTAGTTGTTGTGGAGCAGCGCTTACTCAAAGTCAAGGACTTTTTTCAGCTGCCCATCCTCTGCCAGCAAGGTGGTCCATAAGAAGCACAGAGGAAGCATGGTCAGGACAGCTGGCCAAAGAGGCCAAAGAGATGTTCCATACATAAAGTGTCACACTCAGTATAGAAACTGGGTAGAGGAGGGGTCAATCACTGCTCAGGGATAGGCCTGGCATTCATCAGCGGGTGATGAACAATTACAGTGTTCATCACTTGCATTTTGCTGTCTCTTCTTTTCATTGCCCCCCTTTTAATTTAAATTATTATAATATTATTATTATATTTTATTCCTATGATGAAACTGTTCTTATCTCAACCCACAGGTTTTACCTTTTTCCCCCCAATTTTTCTCCAAACAGAGTGGGGGCCAAGGTGCAGCAAGCTGTGTCATACTGAGTTACCAGCTGGGGTTAAACCATGACTCCCACTTTTTAGCATCCTTCAAAACTGTTCCAAGATGCATTCTGAAAACCTGAGGATTTAAAAAGAACCTGGTCTTTTTTGAAAATGTAGTACTAGTGTGAAGTGATGTAGAATAAGGAACAGAAATGGTGAGTTTTCCCTCAAAGCTTAGACTGGAAGATGCTTTTCTGGTGATGTTTTTATTTGATTCATGAAAAATTTTGAAGGCTTTTGGCAAAACATACTGTACAAATGCTTTCCCTATTGCATTGAAGAAGCTATGAGCACAACTGAAAGACTTGTTCATATTGTGAAATAGTTTCTTTGCTTTCACATAATTTTAATGTCACTCATTTTCTTGCTGAAATCCTGAACCATAAACTGAGTGAGCTGTAGGTAGGATATCTATGTAGTAAACCCCCATGACTTTGGATGTTCTGAATGCCACATCCCCTTCTATCTCAGTACCTTTTCTTTAACAATTCCATATGGCTTTGCTTGAATTATAACTACTGCTGGATTATTTTAAATAAATTCAGGCCACTTTAACCGATCAGTTCAGTGTCATTCTTTGCTCAGAAATGCCAGTGTGACCTTACTATTTGCTGACTCTGTAAATAAGTAATTATTTGGCTTACTTATTAAGGTAACACACCCTAGCTAGGATGAAAAACCAGACCTACAAGATAATCCTCATCTCAAGTTTCTGCTGGCTGTACTGTCCCAAAGAATATGCCCATATTGAAAAAGTGAGATTTCAACTAGCCTTCATACTGCAGTTGGAAATATAAGGCACAGGTGGTCAAAGCAATACTCATCAAACAGGCATTTTCTCCCATTAATTTATGAATATAGAATTTTTCTCTGCAGATAGAGATAGATTTTTCTTACTGCATAAACTGTATTTCTAAGGATGCAGTTAAAATTTTCTGTCAAATCACTTTTCATTAAAATAGGTGGATCAATAATGGCATTATTAGATATCTGTGTAGAAGGCAAAGAAGTTAAATTTCATAGAAGAGGTCTGTATTTCACGCTACAGCTGATATCACCCCATTAATCATTTTTTTATATACAATGAAATTTTAAATATCATTGCTTTACAAAAGTAGTTTGGAAGTATCATGAAACCAGCACTTATGTTAAAAAAAAAAATAGGGATGCTGATATAATTCTTTAAAACTTTTGAAATTATACATTTTCCTTGATTTATTTTTCTTTTAATACTTAGAATATGAAGTAAATTTAAAAAAAAAAATATTGCTGGCTAAAATAGGGAACAACACTTGTTCTCTGTTTTTAACCAACAGATGCCATTCTTGCTGGAGCATATAGTACTACATGCAGGTATGTAAGATGGTAGCCACTGGCTATTCCATTACTTTGTTGTTAATGCCTGCATTATGATAATTTTAACTTGCAATTTGTTCTCATTCAGGCTTTCTTTTTACAAGTACAGCATTTTATAGCTAGAAGTTGCCATGAACAGCCTGATTTTAAAGTACATAATGATCCTTATCCTCTCCCAACAGTGGTACTTAATGCAGAAGCAAAGAAAACACAGGGTTGGTCAGGCTGGAAAGGACTGCAGGAGGTCATTTAGTCCAAACTTCTGTTCAGAACAGGTTCTGAATTTAGAATGGATTTATCCAGTCAGATCCTGAAAACTTTTTGAAAACATATCAGAGCCTCTCTGGGCAACTTGTTCCAAAACTTCACAATGAAACAATGTTTATTCTTGTTTTGGCTAGAATTCTCCCCCATTCCCTCATTTTTAGGAAACCACTGTCTCCTATTTCTTCACTGTGCTCCTCAGCTTCAGTTTCACATCCTCAGTAACCTCCTGTGCTCAGGAGGATGCTCTTAGATCTCCTGACACCATTTCTTCTCCAGGCTGTTACAGCCTTTACTGAAATACTTCTTTTATATAGTGATATTTGTAATTTATGAAAATCAGCTAAAGATGGCAGCTAATTCAAACTGGTTAGAGTCTGCTAAGGTTTTTCAAACAACAAGAGAAAGAACCAATATCTTACTAATTTCAGAACATTCTTCAGTCAAATGTATTAAATTCTACATTTTGTCTGATAAGTCATTTCAGGGCTTCACAATTCAGCAAAGAAATGTGCTAGCTTTTCAGTAAGTATTCAGTAACATTAGAGTAAAAGGGATACAACACTTTTTAGTTCTATATTAACTTTTCAAATTCTTCTAGTATATCTTTTTTATACAATACCAGCTTTGCAAGGGATGCAAACCCAAAACAACAAGCCAAACCAAACATTGTTTCCCAAAATTGCATGCTTTTGGAGTTTGTTTTTGAATATTGAGCGTTATGAGTCATTTGTGACTGTGGAAATTCCAGTAAGTCAATGGAGTTATGTCAGACTTGAATGGGACTCTTCAATTCCTGACAGTACATCCTAAACTACACAAGCAAACAATGTCCCCAAATGTGAAAGGAGTGTTAACATCCTCCATATTTTAAGACAGCTCCCAATTACCCAGATTAAAACCAAAACCTCCATTCTAGCAGGACACATGAATACCTGTGATCTCTGGATATATGAAACCTCCAAAGATCAATCTGTCTCCTACTCAAGAAATCTAAAGCCATACATAATAAAACACAACAAAATGGGGAAATAAATTCTTAAATCAAACAAACGAACAAAAAAAACCCTCAACAAAATTCTTAGAATTTATCTATTTTCCCATCAGTTAAGGAAATAAATAATAACTGAAGGTCTAGCAGCTTTAACTATAGGCTGCTATAGTTAGATAGCCTTAACTATCTCCTGGAAGATCCAAGACCTGCTTTTCCCCTAGGAGTAACCTGGCATTACTCCACTGAGTTGCTTAACTGAGTCAAGTCAAATGACTTTTACATTATATGAACCCTCAATTGACATAAACTGACACATCTAAATTACTTTTTGCACAGCAAAGTCAACTTCCATCTGTTAACAATTCCACTTTCTATCAAACTCATTCATTACAAGATTTTCTGAGAATAGAAAAGAGCAGAATTACTTCTCTCAATTTCCCATCTACCATGGGTTGGCCCTGGCTGGATGCCATGTATCCACCAAAGCTGTTCTATCACTCCCCTCCACAGCTTGACAAGGGAAAGAAAATACCGTGAGGGGCTCCTGAGGGGTAAGGACAGAGAGCAATCACTCACCAAACACTGTCATGGGCAAAACAGGCTTGAATTAGAGATGTTAACTGAATTTATTGTTAACAAAATCAGAGCAGGATAATGAGAAGTAAAATAAGACTTTAAAAACACATTCCCTTACCCTTTCCTCCTTCCCAGCTCTACCTCCTCCCCCAGCAGCACAGACAGACAGGGAATGGGGATTACAGTCAGTTTGTCACATGTTGTTCCTGCCACTGCTCAGGGAGAGCAGTCCTTCCCCTGATCCCTTCCACAAGAGACAGTTCTCCAATGTTGAGTCCATCCCATGGGTGACAGTTCTCCACAAACTGCTGCAATGTTGGTCACTCTTCCGTGGGGTACAGTCCTTCAAAGACAGGCTGTTCCAGTGTGGGTCCCCAAGAGGTCAGAAGTCCCACCAGCAAACCTGATCCAGCATGGGCTCCTCTCTCCATGGGTCTGCAGATCCCTTCCAGGACTTGCTCCAGGACAGGTCTCCCATGGGGTCACAGCTTTGTCTCAGGTACCCACCTGCTCCAGTGTGGGACTCTTCCAAGGGCTGCAGGTGGATCTCAGCATCCCCGTGTTCCTCCTCAGGCTGCAGGGGCACAGCTGCCTCACCTCACAGCTACAGGGGAATCTCAGCTCCAGTGCCTGGAGCACCTCCTGCCCCTCCTTCTCCACTGACATGGGTGTCTGAAGAGTTGTTCCTCTCACATATTCTCATCCCATTCTTCTCTAGCTGCATCTACATCTGCACAATAACTTTCTTTCTTCCTTCTTAGATATGTTATCACAGAGTCATTACCACCATGCCTAACTGGCCCAGCCTCGGCCAGCAGCACGGCTCTCCTGGAGCCATTTGGCATTGGCTCTGCTGGACATGGGGGAAGCTTCTGGCAGCTTTTTACAGAAGCCACCCTTGTAGCCCCTCACTATCAAAATCTGGCCGTGCACACCCAACACACCATCATTTCAAGACTTCCAGAGCATATACTGGAACACAGAACAAATCTTTATACAGTGAAAGTGAACAGAGTAACTCACTTCTTGTTCATGTGTTTCCCATTGCTTTCTGTTGGGAAGGAACAGTAAATACAGACTGAAAGCAACAGACCTTTTATAACCAAACTACTGGCTGCATATATTTTTATGAGAGAACCACATCACCTTTCTGTTTCCTGTTGTGCACTCTGGAGAGGAATTCCAGCCCCAATACTGAGGAAAACATCATTATAGAAATAAAGCTCAAAAAGAGTACTAAGAGACAGGGCACCTACATAAGATTGTTCTCAATTATAACATCATCCACACATTGTCCTGAGTTCATGTCAGCACATACTTGGTGAAGATTTAGTCTCCAAACCCACCAATCTTCACACATACATATCTACTCTTCCTTCCAAAACTGCTGTTATTCTTTCTGCTATGGAAACTTCAGGTGTCCCTCAATTACATCTTGGACATCACTACTAAATTCAACCATCTTTTTACATTTCAAATAATGAAATTCAAGCTCAGCAGCCTTCAGTAGTCATTACACCTGCAACAAAATCATGCCTGTTCTTAAAAACATCATCATATAACAAGAAACTGAACACACACACACTTCCCCCAGTCCCCACATGTTGCCTCTGTAATTTTGATTGCTGCAGTGGGCTTGAGGGCTGGCCCTCAGAGAGCTGATTTTTGTTAAAAGCAGTCACATGTGACTTGTTGGTTTTAACTAGAAAGAGCAGCCATCCATCCTTTCCTTGTGTGAGGTGGTGAACACAAAAGAACCTTGTGTTGTGGTGTTTGAAATTTGTTTCTGCACAAAATGTGAATTCCTTTCAGGGCTGAGAAACTACAGTAATTGTCTTGGTCCATGGGCCACAGGAAGGGACAAGCAGGAGGAAGAACCTGGGCCAGGTCAAGGCAGCAAGACTCGTCATCCATGTGTGGGCAGGAGAGAGGCAGGGAGGGGCTCACACAGTAGCCTCTGCCCTAGGCTCCATGCACCTCAATACCAGCTCTGCCCAAGCTCCTCCAGTGGTTTCCTCTTGTCCACACCTGTATGACATAGCCAGGAAGCCTGGCTACTCACCCTTGCCTTGCCCTTCCTCCAAGCAAACAAGAAGGACCCAATTATGCAAACATGCAGATTCACTCCTGAGCTGCTCACAAGACGAGAGCCCACCATTACAACACAGGACGTTTCAATGTAATAAAGGTGCATCTTACATTGTGCTGTGAGGTTTTTAATACCTGCAAAGGACTTTCCCATGGACCACTGAATTCACACTAGCCACAAAACTCCCAAAGGGTTTTGGGAATCATCTGCCAGATGACAAGGCTGAGTCACAGAATCCACAGAAGGATGTATCTGTGCTATAGTCACAAGTGATGGTGACTGCAATACTGTGTAAACACAGCCAGGCAATCTTTACATTACTTGTCTTGGGCACTGGTAGTAGTCTGGCCATTGAGTTCAGGCCAGCCTAACCACTCAACTATTTACCCAGCTTTTTGGGCATGTTTTCCAGGTAGCTACAGGGTCCACACTGCCACAGCTAGATTGCTACCAGCTCCTCAACTGACTAGTTTTAAACCAGCTCAGGTATGTACATGACTACAGTGTAAACATACCTATGCCTTTAAGTCATTTAAGCTTCTATTCAAACTCATACTGCCTCAACTTCTGTATTTCTAACTTGTACTTATAGCATGTATCCTCACTGTACTGTGGAGATTAAACATTTGGGGTGCAATAAATTAATAGCATTTTAAGTGTGAAATTTATGGTTCTTCCAAAACATGAACTCTGTTTGACAAAAGTAATTCTCTCCCTCATTCCTTCCAGAGCTGTTCAGCGAGTACTATGAGGTGACTATCTGACCTGAAACTCTGTAGAACACAGAAAATTTATACACAGATATCCAAATCCCTCAAACATGTATCTGCAGATTGAGGAAAAAGCCCACTGGTTACAGTAGACGTTTTCCCTGCATAAATACCACTCACTGACTATATATATAGTACATTTTGTAACACAGAATTTTGAAGAAAAGCCAGCTTAACAATTGTACTGCTTGGATCCAGCAAACTACTTCTAATTCACCTCATAACCCAAAGTTGAATTAAGGACTGAATAAAGTACACAGAACTCTTAAATATTTCTTTTATTTTTTAACTGATTTTTAGGAATCAAAGTATGTCAGAAATGTGTCAGAACAGTCACATTTATCACAGTGGCAATTTGGCTGAATGTAGCAAGGGTTCATTTCAACAAATGTCTGGATTTGTTTTTTTAACAGACATCTGAACAGATTATGCCCTTTCATTTAACACTTTAATACTGATTTGTTCACATCAGAGATCCATACCTTCCCCTCAACACACTCTAGGTAACATCTCCTGTCTGCTTATATCAGAAACTTATAAGATGTTGCCAACACTCTTCCTAAAGCTTGGGATTATGGATCCTCAAGGCCCCATCATGTTAAATACTCCATCTTTTTGTGAGGGCTCATGGAAAGTGCTACAAACCAAAGGACACCCAAGCAGCATTCTTTCCTTTTTTTTTCAATACCAAGGACTTGCATACCACTTTGCTTCCTTCTGTTTGGAGACAGAAGTCATTCTGTGGGGATGATGGGTAGAGCAGAGATGGAAGAGGTGTTGTGCTGGAAGATGTTAAGGGCTGCCATCAACCAGCCCTTTGATCTAGAAACACTTCCAGACCTGGCTAAAACTGCTGGGTCTGCTAAGCAGATGGCAAGGACTCTCTCCGCTCCCAGAGTCTCCCTTCTGGTTTTTCAATTCTCACTAAAATCAGTAAGATTCTGCTCCCTTCAGAATTCAGAAAATGCCAAAAACAAACACAGGAAGGCAACAAAATGCTGACAGGTGTACAATCTTGGCAGTGCAAAAACATCGTTCTCAATCCTCCCTCTCCTCTGCCACTTCACAAGGCAGTAAAATGACACCAGATTAAAACAGGTTCATCTCAGGCCAGAGCTAGATAATAGCAAGAAAAGCCAGTGACTTCATCAGAAACATGCTGGCTACTACTAAATATTTTGGCATTTCTCACAATTTGACATCCAAACAGCTCTGCCTCTGACCTAAGGGTTTCAGTTAGCTGTTCAACCTGCGCTAGTTCCCAGAATAAAAGAATGCAAACTGGGACATACCTACTTTATCTTGAGCATGTTCATGCAAGAAAACTACAGCAGCTCCTTTTCACAGCCCTAATGAAATATTTTGTGCCCATGTGTGTAACACAGCATTCTGTTTATTTTATAGGCTTATAATAAAAAAATGACACTTTATGAGCTACATGATAGTATTTCAACAATACCTTGTTGTGACATGATATGGTATAATTACTTAGAAGGAGATACTACAATTTATTGTTCTGTCACTGAGTCATACCCTTCAGGGCTTCAGATTGGTGTCTTAATTTGCTTTTATAAAGCCCATACAGACGCAAGCTAAGTAAAAGGATTTTATTGAAACTCCTAGGAATAAAGACATAGTTGTGGAACATGTGTGCACAACTGTCAATGTTTGAAAATACTTTTCTCAAATCCTTTCCCCTTCCTTCTTTGCTTTTTTTTTTTTTTTTTTTTTTGTTAACAGCATCATCAGCTTGGTCAATAACCTGAAGAGAAATTCCAACCCAACATACGAAGAAACAGGTTGTACACTAGGGTCCTATTAAGACAGTTTGTATACATACACTGGTCCTCAGACATAAATGCTCAACCCTTTCCACTGACTTTACCCATGAAACAAAGCAGTGTAAATGAAGACCTGCCGATCCACAAGACTATCGCTGGCTTTTCACCTGTCCACGAATCAATTAGCACTGGACAGGCCTGCCAAGCACAGCCTAATTCCTCTCCCTTGGTCTCATGGTAGGTACTACACATCAGTAAGGAGAGAACACGATTTCATATGCACACTGAAACCACCATTTTAAGGCACGCGAACAGTGAGTAAGTGTCAGCACTTCTTAACCAGATGAATTCATACATTCAGGACACAAGATAAATGTTTTTAAAAAGTATTCCTCCCAGTGAAGTCCCTCGGTCTATCGTAGCTGTAAGTGCCTCCCATTTACAGAGGGCGCGTGCAGTGCACTTGCTGAGAACTATCTCGATCAGCAAGCGCGGTCCTGGGCGAGAGCCAGCACCACCGCCCAAACCCCGCCTCCCCGTGCCGGAGCGGTCCGTGCGTGCAGCGCTGCCCCTCCCGCTGCGAGTCGGAGCCCGGAGGAGGGCCGGGCTGGTCACGCACACACCCCTGCCCAGGGCCGTGCCAGACACAGGGCGGGGCAGGCAGGGTGGCACGTGTGCGTGGGAGGGAGGGGATCGCCGCCTCTGGCAACGGGGGTCGAGTCGAGTGAAGCTGCAACGCCTCTCCCCAGCCAGCTCATCTCCCTCCGGCGGAGCGCAGTCGAGGCACAACGGTCTGAGCACAGCCATAAAAACCACCCCGGCACGGGCCTCAGTAGCCCGGCGGTCCCGGCGGGTGGCGAACAGCCAGGCCGTGGGCTGAGCCCGCCGACACCTCTGCCCCACGCCCGCCGCGCTCCAGCCCTCGCCCCGCCCGCCCCGCCACCGTCCCCCGGCGCGAACCCGGGGGGGCGCGGCGCGGGCAGGCCCGCGGCAGGCAGGGGCTGGGTAGCCCGCCGCCGGTGCTCCTAGCCAACCCGCGCCCTTTCCAGCCCCCGCCGGCGAAGCCAGCTCGCGGCAGCGGCCCAGCGGGAGCACCTCCCTCCTTCCCGCCCGGCGCTGGGGTGTGCTGTTGTTTGCCTGCCAGCCGCAATGGTCGGCCGGGGGGACGCGGAGGAGGGAAGCAGGGATGTGGCGCGCCGTGCCGCAGGGCCGCTGCCAGGTGGCACGCCTCTGCCTGACACCTGGGGGTGCGGGGAGGAGAGCGGACGGGCAGGTTTGTCGGTGGAGCGGCCCCGCTCCCCCTCCCCTCTCCTCCCCTGGGCTGCTGGGGATAATTAGTGTCTGTGCGAGCTGTCCTGCCCCCGGAGCGGCAGGGCGGGCGCGCATTCAGTGCGTGCCCGGCTTTGTTGTTGAGCGGTGACTCGCCCCGCCCTCGGCGGAGCCTCCACCCCGCGGGCGGGGACCCGCCCGTCCGCTCTCCCTGCCGTTACCCTCGCCACCGGCCACTCACCCCGCCTGGCCCGGGAGCCTGGCATGGCCGACGGCGCCGGCGTCATGTGACAGTGCGGCCCGGTGCCAGGGCCCGGGGGGAAGGCGAGCGGGCGGAGGGCGGGAACGTGATCAGCTCTCCTCGCACAGCAACCCGGAGCCCGCCGAGGTGCCTCAGCCTTGGGGCGCGGGACAACGCCGGCTCACGCGCGGTCCCACCGTGGCGCCCCCGGCCACGCCACCGCACCCCGGCGCTGCGGGAGTCGACTGAATCGCGGCGCGCTCCGACCGCCTGCCGAGTGTAAGTGTGAGGGCGGGGGTAACGCGGGGGCCGGGCTGTGCCGGCTGCGGGATGGATGTGCCGGAGGAGGAAGTTTCCAGGCGCTGCAACAGCGCGGAGCCCCGGGCTGCAGGTGATGCCGCGGGAGCCGCAGCCATGCGGGGGTGGCGGGAACTGTGTCTCCGTCAGGGCCGCAGTTGCGGGGAAGGGGGAGCAGAAGCTCGCCGCGGTGCTCCCTCCGCGGTACCTGGGAAACTGGCTGTGCTGTGCCGGCGGGAGCCGGGGGTGGAGGGCCGCCCGCTGGTCCGCCGGGCGGCGCAGCGCGACATGTGTGGCCGGCGGGGCCGCTCGGGGGGCGCCTGCCCCCAGCCTGTCACCGCGGGAGGGCCCCCGCGGGACCGCCCCCCCTCGGTGCCGCCTCCCCCGCCCCAGCGCGGCCGCACCCCCCGCCTATGGCCGGGGCGGGACTGGCTTCTGCCTTCGGTCAGGCTGAAGTGCCATCGGATCCCGGCGGGATAGGGTGCCCGACCAAACGCGGTTTTTTGAAAGTATAGGCGGCCTTTGCTCGGTTCCGCGGTTACGGGATAGAGCCAGGGCAGAGGCTGGCGGCCGGGCCGTGGTCCCCACACGGTATCGCGGAGCGGAGCGGCAAGCGCCGTGTCCCCGGTTAACTCTTGGTGAGGTCTAGGATGAAATCGGCTCCCAAAAGCCTGCCCCTCGTGATTGTCCACGTCACCTTAGCACTCGGCTTGCCGCCATGCAGGCGAAGTACAACGTGGGAACAGCGCAGCAAGCGGAAGTGTGGAGTTAGAAATGACTTATTCTTTTTGCTAGTGCCTTTTGTTTGGTCTTTCTTTCTTTTTTGTTTTGTTTTGTTTTTTTATTTCTTTTAATTTTTTTTTTTAATCAAAATGGGACTAGGAGTTACTTGCCTTGGCCGCTGTCAGTGAGTGCCTGGCACAGCTAGGGGGCCCTTTGAAAAGGAATCTCAGCAACCGAGCCTGCGCTGGGAGAGCACAGCCGACCTCACTGGAGCGTGGGAGAAGGACTTAGGGCAGAACAAGCTCAAGTTTCATTCAGGAGTTACATCAAAAATACATTAAGCTGTTTTGTCCCCTTCCCTTTTATTCTGTACGTATACCTGCGTGGTCCATTGTGTTGTTTAATTCACTTCCTCACCTTTGTACATTCCGGAAGTGTCCTGTTTTGTGCACTGAACTCTGAAGGTTATTTTGTTGGGAAAAGCTGAATTTTGAGTGGCTGTAGGATAGCTCTGAAGACTTGACTTCATTTAAATTAATATT